>JASDQU010236533.1:0-17013 GCA_032191745.1 Picea mariana
ATCTTCCAGAAGCATTGTTATTTGACAATATACTATATAGTAAAGAAACTACTACTCTAAAGGTTCAGATAGCCTGAAATTGCCTGAACAACCCATCCACCGATCCCCCCCCTTTCTTACCATGTTCCCTTTTCCTACCTTCTAAACCAACCATTTCCCTAGTCACCAAAAGGCTTTCACAAAAGCTTTCCAGATGACTGAAGCCGCCCCATATGCCGTCACTTCTAATCCAATCTTTGATTGACTCGGAAGCTATATACTTTGCAGACATCACTTTTACCAAGAGACCTTCATTTTGCATCATTCTCCAGAGTTTTTTTGCAACCAGTGCCTGTCTAAATAGGTGAATGTTCTTAAAGCCCCACCCTCTTTCCTGTTTTGGCTTTGCAAGCTTTTTCCACTTAACCAAGGGCATGCCTTCCCTCTCTTTTCCATATCCATAGGAAACTAAAGCACTTTTTCCTGATTTTTTTCCAACATTCCTTTTGGAATGTGGACTAAAGAAATCTAACAAACATGTATCCCCTCTAATATTGATCTTACCAAGGTCAGCTTACCTCCCCTAGATAACCACCTATAACACCGGTTAGTCATCCTCTTTTCATCTTTTTCATAAAGCCAATACCAATCTTTAAATATGTAGTCATTAGGTTTAAGATAGAACCCAAGGTATTTAAGCCCATTGTCAAAGTGTGAAGGAGTCAAAGGCAATATTTGACAAAACTGTCTTTCTAAATCTTCCTCTAATCCATTAAATAAAATTGAGGACTTGTGGACATTCACTTCCATCCCCATCACTTTGCTACATAGATCAAGAATTTTCTTGTACTTTTCTGCTTTCCTTACTTTTCCTAAGCCAAACAGAATAACATCATCTACAAATAGTAAGTGAGAGAAAGAAAGAGAATTCCCCATTTTGATGCCCTCCATAGTACCTTTGCTTTTGGACACTGTTACCATCCCGCTTAGACCTTAAACAACCAATAAGAATAGAAAGGGGGAGATTGGGCATCCCTATCTGAGTTCCTTAGTAGCATTGAAAAACCTGGATGCTAAGTCATTCATCAATAAGGCAAATGAAGCTGAGGAGAGGCACCTCATTATCCAATTTACTTCTCAAATTCTCATCCCAATATGAATCAACATAAGCGTGAGATATAGCTAGTTGACCTTGTCATAAGCCTTGGCCAAATTAAATTTCATCACCATTGCTAGAAGTTTTTTCCCCTTTATTGTATGTAAACCTTTGTAAAGACTGCCCTCCTATTTGTTCATTGGTTTTACTTTGAAGAACGATTTTATTACAGTTAATGGGCAAATAAATTTTGAGGGAGAAATCTACCAAGTGTTTAATTTAAGTTGGACATGGGTACCAGAATTTTATTAAAATTTACAGGTTTTACTACCGTCATTCAACCTCACTAAAATTTAGCTATTAACATCATCTATGTGAAATTAATTAAATTCTATCACAAACATGAAATCTAAGATAATTGTCTCTTTCTACTAGCTATCGTAATGCATATTCTAAGTACAATGACTGTTTTTATCATTCTACTCAATGAATTAACAATTTACCATGAAGGTGTGAACAATAAATCTCAAATAACAAGAATTCCATGGTTTCCACTTACATGTACTTGAAGATAATGGATGCTAAATGTGTTTCATGGGCAACAAATATTGGTGAGCATCTGGTGGAGGACAGAAAACTCTCCACCCAACTAAACTCCTTGACCAGAAGGCTGAGGGATCTCGAGCCTACTTCCACCAAAATTATACTAGCTCCCCTTCCCTTTCAATCAATTTTTCAGTTAAATGTAATTACCAAAAATCTTCCCTAGCCTCTCTCCCTCTCTTAGCCAGCCAATCTCAAATGACTTTAATGATAAAGATCACAGTCATAGAATACAAAGTCATCCTCTCCTCTCTAACACACTAGCAATCATTCAACAATCACAAGTCCTTTTACTTAGTCTTATATATTGTACATTATATTTACCTTTTACATTATTTACATTTACTTATCTTATTTATATTTACTTAGTTTCCTTATATATTTTAATGCATCATACACACACACACACATATATATATCTTGAAAATTTACTTCTTATACTAAGGTGTTTATAAAATAATGTCAAACACTCAATTACCCAAACCACAACTCGATAACAACATGTGAACTATATTGATCCAGACTATATTCTCATTTATCTACTCAATTAATCCTAGTCTACATGTCTTTTGTAATGCAAGATGCTTGTGCAATAATACAATGAAAGCACACAAGGTCAACAACTAATGAATCAAAAGCAACATCATCATCAATTGATCTTCATTAACTCTCTCATCATCCACAACCCAGTTATCCCCCTTGATGCTTAGACAATCTATCCAATCTCCCATCATTTGTAGCGCCCAGTTATCCCCTTCTTGATGTTGGAATGATATCATTCTCAAACCCAATTATCCCCTTCCCGGTGTTCAAATGACTTATCAAATCTCTCATCATTCATGATCCCCAGTTATCCCTCTCTTGGTGCTCAAATGCTCTCACTTGGCATGGCATGGATCTCTTTGCTGAGATTAGTCTTTTTATGTCATGCGTCATGGGATGGTGTTTAACTCATTACAAGGGCAATTAGACATTGAAAGTGGCAACACTGCTCTGAGGCTCTACTCGACTTTCAACATTCCTAAGGGTTTGTAGCCTCAATCATCGGGAAAGCTCTCTAGCCCCAAGTAATACATACAGGTCTAGGGTAGTTGGTATAAGTTTGATGGAAGTATTACTGTCCTCAACCCATAATTGTAAGTCTTGATGAAAATCCCTAGTGGGTATGGGCTCTGACAAGGTACATATCATCTTTGGCTTTCCTAGTACCTACCTGAACTGTATCAAATCTCTTGTGCTCATAGAATATCACATAACAATAAACTTATGTTAATATGTAGTAATCATTTATTAAAATGTCATGTTTTATTTATCAAATAGTAATAAAACAGTTATTCAATATTACATATTCATTTAGTGTTACACAGTGATACACATTTCATCCCTTCATTATTACATAGTGATTCACTATCCACTATTACACATCATTTATTCAACATTCCATAATTAATTTGAAATAAAATTTTTACTCATCATTCAACATTTAGGTATTACACAAATAATTCCTAATTTTAGATAACCAATTGTGTGCATGGCATAGTTCACAAGACACCATTCATCATAATCATTATCTAGAATCATTAAAATTGCATATGCATTTACATAACCAAACAAAAAGTCATTAAGCCTCATCATTAAAACCACATATGGATATATACATATAAGCATAACAAGACAAAACAATAGTTATAACGTCATATTTAACAATGTTTCAAAACTCAGACTCGGCCTCGGAATTGGTCGAGTGTCAACTCGGACTTGGACTTGGACTTGGGATTGACTCAGACCGATCCGATTTCAATGACTTGGTTTACTAAAAATTACATAAAATATTTAAATTTTAATGAAAAAATTATATTTTAAAGATTCCAAACCATGATTCCAAAAAATGATTGAAACTTTGACAAAAAGCATTATGAATAAATGAGTAACAATGTTTAAATGACAAACATAAATGGGAAGTAATGTTCCACCGTTGCTTATATAGGTATCCTCATCATTAGTATCACCCTTTGCCTCTTGTCTAGCCTTTGTCTCCACCTCAATACCCTAGAGACATCAATGAACACCTTTCAATTTTGATGAAACTACCTAATCGAAGCCTATAAAAGCTTAACATGCCTAGTCAATGATTTTGGTTTGAGTGAAAGGTACATTTTTGCTAAGGCCATGTCAGAGGAGTTCAACAATCAATGCCACCAACATTGAGGTACATAAAGGGCTTGGTGCTCTTGATTGAATGCCAATCCATACCCTCATACGTGATAGAATCCAATCAAAATGTTGCAATCCTACCCATCTTGAAATACTGAAAAATGTTAAGTTTGCTGGATTTTGAATGGGATACGAAACTCTACTTTCTTCATATGAAGTCCAATGAGGTTGGAACCACTCTCAAACATCCTGAAACAATTAATGGTAATGTTAAAAATTTAAGTAAAATGATAAAAAGGAAAGATAAAGGAAATGTCAACTTTAACATTACCATTAATTGCTGACGTTTTTGGTCAAATCCTTTAAAAGAAAAATTTCATCTTGCATGTTGGTGGGGTCTAGTATCTACTCAGTCGAGTTAAGCAGTGACTTGGCCAAGTTGACTGGTTTGGTTTAAGCCTATAGGCCAAAATCTTGAAGTTATGAGTTGCATAAAGAGATAGGTTTGTAATCATTGAGAGTTTCTTTATCATTTTTCTTTGGAATCAAAGCTATAAATGTTGCATCCAAATCATCCAGTGCTTTCCCAAAAACTATCGATTCTTTAGTTACTCTTAATAGTGCTTCTTGTAGAAAGTCGTAGAAACCCAAATAGAATTTTGTTGTCCAACCATCTGGCCTCAAACTCTTTGCTTTTTTGAAAGATTGTAACACTGATTTAAGTTCTTCTTTTGTTAGTTCTGCATCTAGATCCTCATTTTGATGTCCATCAATCAACCTTGGAAAGAAGGAATCTACTTTTAGTATCTTTTCTATGTTAGACCTAAGAGGTTCTTGGAATAAACTTTTGAAGTGGTTTCCTCTTCCTTTTGTGATTTCCCAGAAAGTTCTAACGTTTGAACCTTTTTTATTCCTTATCTCCCATATAGTGGTTATATTTTTCCTATGTTTTGCATAATTCTGAAAGAATTTAGTGTTTTTGAACCCCTCTACCAACCAAATTGCCCTAATTTTTAATCTCCAGTCTGCTTCTTACTATTCCAACAATTTCCTTCTCAATCCCTCTAAGAATTTTAATTTAGTATTCTCTTCTTTTGAAAAGATGCCTCTTTTGTTCCTTTCGTACAATAACTTGATCTGTTTCCTTGCCCAATTTGCTACTATTTTCTAAACTTTTTTCAAATTCTCTACAAATTGATACACAATTGTCTCCCCTGAATATGGCTCAAGCTTCCTCTAGTTTTGAATAACCAGATTTCTAGATCTTCCTTATTCGAGCTAGGTATGGTTAGATTTTAAAGGCCCTGGAGGTTTATAAATCTTTTTTTCTATTTGGATCAGTGTAGGGAGGTGATCCAAAGATCCTCCTCTTATCCATGATTTCAGTCTACTTGCTTCCTCCGAAATCTTTTCATCTACCTAAAATATGTGCAACCTTTTTGAAACCCTGTCCCTACCACTTCCAAAGTTTCTCCATGTTGAACTAGATTAGTAGGTTCCACATCACAAACTCTAGTTCTTCAAATATTTGAGAGAAGTAATTGGCAAAATAGCCCTCTGGCATCATCCCCCATACTTCTCTTTCCTTTATTGTAAGGTTTAAATAACCCCTCAAAATAACATTGTCATTTTTGGCCATGCTCTGCAATCTAAAATTATCCTAGAAAGCCCTTCTTTCTCCATAAGGACCATGAATATTGTTGATGGAGAATACTTTCCCCAGTTACTCAGACCTTAATTTTGTCTAGATACCTGCAATTAAAAACAACGAGGTAATAAATTCTAATGATTCTTTCCACCTTGTTACTATACCTCTTGACCCAAGTCACAACACTGGGACATGGGATATGCATGTCATGTGGATACAAATATTTGATATGAGACATGTCGACCCCCAAAATGCAACATGAGGGACACATTATATATATTAAGAAGATTACAATTTAAAACCATGTATAGATATACACATCTATACATATAACTAGATAAAACAATAGTCATAAAGTTATATATCACCAGTTTCCTAGAAGTCATAAAGTCTTAATAGATCATCAAAGTAAGATATACATTTGGATGAACATGTACTTGTTGAAATTAGTGCAACTGCAAGAGCCATTCTCCGAGAGGATGGCATAAGACCCTAGTTGTGATCTAGGGCCCCCAATACACTCCCGGGGTTCTTGGTTTGGGACTGTTATCTCCTATCCTAGGGATAACTAAGGAGATTATGTCTCGAGGCCCACAGGTGCTAGACATGGAGTATCGAGAGCCATATGACTTGAGCTTGGCTCTGGAGGGCCTATCTTTTCTTCAAGCACCTCCTATCTATCAACAACATCAACATCCATCCCATCGGCCTGATTCTGAAGTAGCAGTGGGTCTTGTTCCATGAGGTAATGAGTTCGAGTATCATGGTATGTGTCACTCTGATTCTCAAAACATTTGAATATGTGCATTGAATTCCTTTTTGTTTCATGACGTTTGCTTGGAAATTATGTTCCTTAACTTGTTCATACCTGGGGGGATGACAGGGTGCCCTAGTAAGTTGGTTCCCTTAGGGATGAGTTGCCACTGGGTGGGTCTATGAAAGATCATCGTCCATTCCTTCCATACCTACCACTTTTCATCATTATCCCTCTCATCTTTCCCCTACATTGGTTTGGGTATTGAGTTTGCCAAGCTAGTAAGGGTTGTACCTTGCCTTGTGGGAAGAAGGGCCTAAAGGCCCAGAGGGTAAAAGTAGCTGAAAAAAGTTAAAAGCCAAGATGAAACCTTGAGATGCTTCGCCCAGGGATTCTTGAGAAAGCAATAAAAGGCTTCTCAGCAAGAAAAGGGGACCCATAAAATAAAATAAAACTCAAGACATAGTTGGTGGATAGGTCTCATCATGAGCCGGCCTATTAGGTCCATGGGCATGTAGCAGTATCACACTGCCATCCATCTGGTCACCAAACCAGGGTAGTGGCTCTTGGTGGCATAGCTAAGAGAAAGGGGGTTTCATCACGAGCCAACCTTCTCATCTCAGTGAAATGCTTGTGGGTAATGCTGTCACCACTGGTCACCATGCTAGGACAGTGTCCTCCAACTATTCTCTTGAAAAGAAAAAGAAATAAGACAAAGAGTAAAAGGCATTGAATGGGCTAGGAAACAATGGCATCCATGACAAGGTGAAGCTCGCCCTCTACAGAGGCACCCACAGGTAAGACCTACATTTCCCCGTTATCACTGCAACCCTTGCCCAAACATCCCCTACATCATCTCATACATTTACATGACCTAGATTTGTCTTCACCTGGGAAACACCCCAAACCTGAGGATGATTAGCCCAATAGGACGTCCTGAGACCCTCTCCAAACTTGGCTTGTTAAACTGCATAACGTCTTTGAGCATTTGTCTGGGTAAAGGGGGGTTTGATGCACATGTTTGGGTAACTTGATTATTAGATGTGATTGACATTGCTATGATCCCTGTGACTTATGAGCCCATGGAGGGTGTACTTGTTGTTGTTGTAGGACCATGCCCGACGGACAGGTACATATGGGGAGATGATTTGTTTGGACCTCCATGGGGATAAAAGCCCACCAGATGAATGATGTGACCCCAACCAGGGGCAAAGCGATACCTGAAGCTTGCACCAAAGAAAAAGGAGGATGTTCCACCAGAGGCACTTTGGCAGGCCTGGACCTAGGGGGGTCTTGCCCTCCCACCATGACGTTGGCCCGTGACGTCATCATTTTGAGCCTTGATGTCATCCAGTTAGGGTTTTGGCATGATGACAGCTTGGTTGGCACGTGTGGTAGCTTCTGAGACCTTTTGAGGCCTAACGTTTCACTTTGGAGGCCTAACGTTCCATGAAGGGGCCTAATGTCACCCTAGGAGGGGCATGACGTCATCCCTAAAAACAAAATTGGGGTTTTAATTGTTAATTTTATGTAAAATTGGATTTTTGATGTAAACTGGCCATGTCGGCCTTTTTTGACCTAAAATGTAATTAAAGGTCATTCATATTGTATAAATAGAGAGTTAAGACTCATTTTATCATCATCTTTCACTCACACAAGTGTGAGGTATGGAATTCAGCCTCTTTTAAGGCTTATTGGCTGAAATTAAGTCGTGCGCAACTCTTGGAGGAGACTATTTTTGGTGTATTTTTGCATTTTCATGGTGGAAGGTCTTCAACTAGGCTTTGTGGCTAGATTATTCTTGATGAAGTAGAAATCTGCAATCCTTCTTTAATTTGAATTGTTATGGTGCATTTTCTTATTCATTTCTAAGATTATGAAATTGCCAGTTTGAAACCCTAGGAGAAAAGCACATGTTATTGTCCTTTTCTTTATAACTCTTCACCTACTTGATTTTGCTAGAGAACACCTCCCTTGAAGGATAAACTAGAGCCCTACCTTTGTAGCACTCTAGTATCATTGCTTCATTATGCTTCATACATTTATTTCAAGTTTGATCTAAAGAAGAAGGAAAACGCTAGGGCCTAGGGTTACCTACTTTCTAGCATCTTTTCCTTCTAGGGTTTTAGATATTGAGGCCTTAGGTTACCAACACCTCAATCATCTTCTCTTTCCTTTAGCTTATCTATTATCATTAGTTGTTTCCCTCTAAGAATTGCCGCTGCAAACTTTGACTCCATTTACCCTAAAAGGCACTAGTTCACACCTTGCAAGTGATTGATTGACCAAACAAACTCTTAAACCATCTACCTTAAGACTTTTACTAACTATTTCTAACTTTAGATTAGACTAACCTACTAACTAACTTGCTGCTGTTGCAAAATATTGCTACAACCATCTATAACAACAACAAATTTATCTTAAAAGCAAGATTTAAAGCTGATTACACATTGCCATCATTGCTTTTGAAAATTGCTATCATTTTGTCAATTTTATATTATCATTTCTTGTCATTTTTGAAGCAGTATTGAGGCATAATTGTGTAGCTATTTCTAAATATATATTGCTGTTATAAATACTTCTGTTGCTTCAGTTTTTATATCAGCTTGTTCTTTTTTATCAAAAGTCTATGGTTTTATGAAGCACTAACATCACATGATACTTGCAAATAACATCTTTTCTTGTTGTCTTGTTCTGGGCAGCAGGTACACTTAATTATTATTTTGCTTCATCTCATTAAAACCCTTGAAACTTTTGATCAGAGTGACCTGTGAGAGGGGTGGGACTTTCTTGATACTCTTTCCTTAGCCTTCTCAAACCCCCAGGTCATTGGGTACGTCTCCCCTAGGGTAATACTCCTAAATAGAAAGAGGTGTCTTGTTTAGGTGACAGTGATAGGACATCCTCCTTGTTACACCAATTTAGTACCCACTTGCCTTTGGCTTTGGGCAAGTACAAATTGTGCGATAACAGGGACGAAGTAGTTTGAGCCATGGCAAAAGACCCTAGTGAGAGCCCCCAATGTATTACTGGGGTTCTTGGTCAAGGACCAAGCAGTAAGTCCCTAGATGTGTTCTAAGGCCCTGGATGTGTCCCAGGGAATCCTTGCTCGGTGCTTGGATTGATCCTTGGATGTGTTCCTTGGTGGTTGATGATGTAAGTCCTTAGATATGTTCTAGGGCCCCTGGATGTGTTCCAGGGAATCCTTGCTTAAACGCTTGGGTTGATCCTTGGTCTTGTACTTTGGTGGATAAGACCCTCGATGTGTTCTAGGGCCCCCAGATGTGTTCCGGGGTACCTTGGTCTTGGACTAGGTAGTTCTTGGTTGTGTACCAAGATGTGATGATGTGTGATCTTTTTCCTCTCTCCCGGGATGGTCCATGAGACCTAGGAGCAACCACGAAGATGGACATGACCACATCATGAATGTTTCCTCTTATGCAGTGATGATAAAAGTTTATAAGCCATCATGAGACTTATGTGGACATGTTTTTCCATTGAAGAGGACCCCCTTGACCTTGTCTTATAGTCCCCTCTTACTTGATCTTGTTTCCCCTTTTGTTTGGTGTAGTGTTGGGTTTTTATAAGTCACTTTGACTTATTTGACTTTTAATTAATATTTTTATTAATTAAAATGTCATTATTTAATTGTTTTATTTTGAGCCCTAACCCCTTTCATAACTATAAAAGAAACCCTCCCTCTAGCATTCTTTTATACACACACACTCTCCTCACTCCTAGTCTGATTTTTGCTGCGGCTACCTCAGATTATTTTTTTCTTGGTTGTGGTACGACTTCCTTAGTGGACTTTCTCCTTTAGATTTTTGAGGTATTGTTTGGACACTTGTTCTTCTATTGGCTGAGAGCTTCAATCTGTTTTTGTCTGCTGGTTTAGAGGTGCTACGGACCTCTCCTTGACTGTCTCAACATGTTACAGATTCCTTTGGCTGCCGTGGACTTCACTTTGGCTCCCGTGGACTGTTCCTTTGACTGTCTAAAGGAGCCGTGGACTGCTGTAGGTGTCGCGGCCCTTTCTTTGACCTCACTATGGGCTGCCGCTGTGTGTGTGAGGGTACAGTGACCTCCATTCCTCTTGTTGCCACTGTATGTTGAGGGTGCCACTGCCTCCTAGGCAGTCTTTGGCTCCACCTCCGTGATTATTGGTGCCTTCTCCTTGCTGTCACTATTGCTGGTGCCATCCTTATTGAAAGGTTTTGTTGCTGTAGCAAATTACAGTTCAGTTTTTGAACAATTTGTTTTGGGTGTTTGCATCAGCTCTGTATGTGGTCCTCCTTGGAAAAATAGTCTACCTAATATCATGGTAGAGATCAAAACCCTTGAGTTTTGATCCATGATCTTTAAGATAATTTCTGAGCATATTAAAGAGGACAACATCTATATGTCAGGTACATCTGTGATTGGCGAAAGGTAAGAATTATGTTGTTTGAAATTTGCACTTAATCTACATTCATAAAATTTGTTTTATGTTCAGAATTATTTCTACATGTTCAGATCTCACTGTCTATATTTAATCTGCTTTAGTTATTGTTTTAAGTGCTGATTTACATTTGTATTAGTGCACAGATTTAAAAAGATATCACTGTTTTCTATTTTTCCCCAAAATCTAATAATACTAGTCTAGGCAAAAATAGTGGTTGTTACAATCATTATGTGTTGTTCCCACCGCATCATGAATTTGCCTATTGTGAAGAATGTTAGATTTTCCTTATTTACAGAGCATTAGGTTACTTGTGTTCTTTTACTTCATTATCATTGACATATGTATATCATGTATTGAGCTGTAGCAGCATAAACAAGAGACAAAAACAACACGAGATTTATCATGGGAAAACCCCAAATGGGGGAAAAGCCCAACAACCTTTCTTAGATAGATTCCATTCACAAAGACAGTTCAATAAGATAAACCCTAGCACAACTGCTAGCTCGACCAGAAATACCACCACAGTTGCAGCAACAACACCATACAAAGGTAATGCACCTCCTCAAGGAGTAGCGCATAAGAGAGAGATACCAAAAGACCGAACAAGAATAAACTGTGCAGCTGCAGCTACTGCGTCACTTCCTCCAAACTTGCGCCTACTTTTGTGTATCTAGGAGAGTGTGAGTGAGTGAACAAATGAGCCAAAACATCCTCTATTTATAGTCTTCCTGGCCACTAGACTGGGCCAACTTCTTCTCTGGAAAGGTATCTTTTCATTATTACTTTATTCTTCTGGGCTGACTTCTCTTCTAGGGTATTTCAATATCTGTCCAATGGATCTCTTGCTTCCGAAATATTCTCTGCATCTAAGAAAGGTCATCTAGGAGGGAAAGATCCTCCCACAGCTACCAAAACATCAACACTCCCTCTTAGCTAGGGAGGCATCTTTCACGATGTCTTCATCTAGTAGTCCACTGACTACTCTGCAATTATCTGGTAGCACATTGTTGCCACAATGCCATCAGTAGCTCGAATCGATAGTCTCTGCAATCAAGTAGCACTCAACTACTCCCAATGTGAATTGGTAGTCTCCATGGCAATCAACTAGTAGCGCATAGCTACTACAATTCCATGTAGTAGAACATGACTGTGTCGATCCATAGTAGCACATAACTACTATCTAGTGGTGCACAACCACTCCAAGTAGCACATAGCTACTATCCATAGACACGATGTCTCTCTCCTGCAATCCAAACCACCATGCAATACAATAGTCTCTATGATTATGCAACAATCAGCTAGTGGAACACAACCACTACAATATGCCCTCAGCCATAATCATATTCTGCCACCTCCATGACTATGCAACAATCAACTAGTAGCACACTACTACTACAATCTGTCCTCAACCATAGTCAGGATCTGTATGACTATGCAATGATCAACTAGTAGCACACAACTACTACAATATGCCCTCATCCATAGTCATACCTATGATTATGCATCAATCAACTAGTAACACACAGCTACTACAATATGCCATCAACCATAATCATAGTCGATGTCTCTATAATTATGCAACAATCAACTAGTAGCACACAACTACTACAATATGCCATCAACCATAGTTATAGTCTCATCCAGTAGCATGAAGCTACTCCCATAGTCTTCACGACTATGTGTGTGATGTTTCTTCTCTCATCAAGTCCGACAGTGCATTACCCCCTCTGTCGCAAGACTTATCCAAGGAACCCTTGGCCTGAGGGGTTAATCGGCATGAGAAGAAACAACACACCTCCCTCTCATCGAGAGTGGACATTCTACACCTCGAGTCTTTTCGCTCCTAGTCAAATCAGCATGACTAATAGGAGAAAGACTACGCCTGGGCCATTCACCACTAGCCAAATCAACATGGCTAATCCTGTAAGTGAATGTATCATTCTCCCTTGGTCAAATCAACATGACCAATTTGGGAGAATGTCTGTTCGATGCTACTCATCTGTGGATGTGTACTGGAGCGTACTGGAGCTTCACAACTCCCTTCTGCATCGTGTCTCGGTTGAAGTCCTACAAGAAAATTTTGAAGCCACGTTGCTTCACGGCTTGCAATACTGGCTACTATATACTCTGCCTTTGCTGTGCTGAGTGCCCCTGTCGTCTGCTTCTTGTTCAACCATGAGATCAAACTGATCCTAAACTGAAGCAGCAACTGGAAGTACTCTACCGATCCACTGCACTCCCTGCCTAGTCAAAGTTTGTATAATCTTGCAGCTTCACATTTCCATCTGAGGCATATCCCAATCCATATCCGCTTGTACCACGTAGGTATCTCAAAAAAATGTTTTGGTGTCAACTGATGTACATGTCTCAGAATCAAGGTAAAAGGTCCACATCCCAGTCCTTCTGACTGGCTTCCTTCACTGCAACAAGGGAATCCTCCCAAGAGGTCTCATATCTCCTCAAGCTATCTGAATATTTTGATCTAGACTCCTGTCTGTCAGTCCTGGAGAACGTCTCTCCCATCTGAATTTGAATTTGAATCTGAAGAGGAATACTTTTCGAATGAAAGTCTCTAAGCAACTGACTCTCTCTGAGATTAGGCTCACTCTGAGTCTGCATGCTCCCTCTGAAGCTTAACTCTCTCTGAAGCTATGGAGTCATCTTCTTCCTCTGCATGTGCTGACCTCCTTTTCTCCTTCATTACATAAATGTGCACAAATCTATGTCTGGATAGTTTGCTTCATGTTGCCTCCTTCAACCATCATCATAGCTCCCTCTCAGAGCTATTACCTGTGACCTGCTCGGAACAAGAAACAAGACCAACAACATCTCCATGGTAGCCTCCATGGAATTTACAAGATAACCTTCCTGAAACAAGGTTAATAACCAAGGGCATCTCCTAGAGGAAATCAATTTATCTTGTAAACAAGTGCATTATTAATGTGAGCATTCACCTAATGGTAGTCGTACCAACAATAAACAGGTGTTTACTAAACTAGTAATAGTGATAACAACAATAGAATTCTAAAGATTGCTATTCTAGTTACAACACTTACTTAACCTTCATCAATATAAAGAAACATCAAACTTGATATGCAAATTGCACTACTGGCTAAAGGACATACTCTTCATCCTGCTCTTCAACATCTGCTGCATGTGCATGGTGCTTCTTCTTTCCCTTTTCATTTCTAAGAGGACATTGTGCAACATAATGTCTCATCTCCTTGCAGTTGTAGCATCTGATATTTAACGCATCCTTCTTGTAGCGTGGTTTCTTAGGCTTCTTCAGGATGCCTTCTTCCCTTTCCTTTCTCTTCCTCACTTGGGCAACAAGTGCTTGATTTTCATCATTATTAATCTTTTGTGATTTTGATATCAACTTGGATTCTTCTTGGGTACAGTCTATCCATAGCTTGTCAAATTTGGGCAATCTTCTTTTGGCGCAAATCCCTTGAACAAATGGGTCCCAAGAGGAGGGAAATCTATCGAGTGTAGTAGTCACGAGTTCAACATCTTCTACTGGATCTCCAATGGCTGCTAGCTGGTCCTTGATCTGCGAGACCCTCCTGAAATAGTTGGCTACTGTTTTTGAATTGTTCATGGTCACGTTTCTGAGTTGATGCTGTAGAGTAAGCCTGGTATTCTCACTTTCATAAAGTATGGTTATGGCATCAAACATTTCCTTCGATGTCTTTAGTTCTAATACATTAGGTATCAGATGATTCTTTACTGAGTTTTTCAAGATCCTCTTGGCCTTGACCTCATTCTTCTTGAACTTTGCTTTGGCATCTTCTTCTTCTGGTTCTGGAAGCACCTGCTTGACATGATCCAATAAATCATTCTCTTCTAGAATGAGGAGAACTCTATGCTTCCAGTATCTGAAGTTGTCTGCTCCATTCAATCTATCTTCAACTCTCATGCTGGTTGACATTTTTTCGCTGGTAGAAACCCTAGCCCTCGAAAAACCTCAATTTCTCAAACTTCACCAAACTGTACGTTTAGGGTTCCAGGGGGTGCGCTAGGGTAGGGTGCACTGCTCTGTGCAAGAATTATCCCCAATGTCCTTGGGAAAATGTTCAACGAGCTTGACAAGGTATTGCAGCTGCAGGGTGTCGTTGTACCGATCTTCCTTCCAGTGGTCAAACTGTTCTGAAGGTAACCAACTTTTATACCATGTTAGATTTTCCTTATTTACAGAGCATTAGGTTACTTGTGTTCTTTTACTTCACTATCATTAACATATATATCATGTACTGAGCAGTAGCAACATAAACAAGAGACAAAAAGAACACAAGAGATTTATCCTGGGAAAACCCCAAATGGGGGAAAAGCCCAACAACCTTTCTTAGATTGATTTCGTTCACAAAGCAAGTCCAATCAGATAAACCCTAGCACAAGTGCTAGCTCAACCAGAAATACCACCACAACTGCAGCAACAACACCATACAAAGGTAGCACATCTCCTCAAGGAGTAGCGCACAAGAGAGAGATACCAAAAGACTGAACAAGAATAAACTGTGCAGCTACAGCTACTGTGTCACTTCCTCCAAACTTGCGCCTTGCTTCTGTGTAGTTGGGAGAGTGAGTGAGTGAACAAATGAGCCAAGACGTCCTCTATTTATAGTCTTCCTAGCCACTAGATTGGGCCGACTTCTTCTTTGGACATGTGTCTTTTCATTATTAATTTATTCTTTTGGGCCGACTTCTCTTCTAGGGTATTTTAATATCTGTCCAATGGATCTCTTGCTTCTGAAATATTCTACGCATCTAAGAAAGGTCATCTAGGAGGGAAAGATCCTCCCGCAGCTACCAAAACATCAACAAAGAAAGCCAAACTACTCTTCCAAAATAAAGTCAGAGAAAATATCTTTAAGCTTATAGGCCAAAATCTTGGTTATAATTTTGTACACAGAGTTGCATAAAGAGATAGGTTTGTATTCATTGAAAAATTTTGGATCATTTTTCTTTGGAATCAAAACTATAAATGTTTCATTCAAATCACTTACTCTTAATAGTGCTTCATGTAGAAAGTCATAGAAACCCAAATAGAATTTGTTGTCCAACATTTGGCCCCAGACTCTACTTTTTTGAAAGATTGGAACATTGATTTAAGTTCCTCTTTTATTAGTTCTAGATCTAGATCCTTATTTTGATGTTCATCAATCAACCATGGAAAGAAGGAAGCTACTTTTAGTATCGTTGCTATGTTAGACCTAGGGGGTTCTTGGGATAAACTTTTGAAGTGGTTTCCTCTTCATTTTGTGATTTCCAAGAAAGTTCTAACGTTTGAACCTTTTTTCTTTCTTATCTCCCATATAGTGGTTATGTTCTTCCTATGTTTTGCATAATTTTGAAAGGAATAGTGTTTTTGATCCTCTCTACCAGCCAAATAGCCCTAATTTTCAATCTCCACTATGCCTCTTATTGTTCCAACAATTTCCTTTTCAATCCCTCTAACAATTTTAATTTAGCATTCTCTTCTTTTGTTAAGATGCCTCTTTTGTTTCTTTCGTACAATAACTTGATCTGTTCCTTGGTCTTTGTCAGGTCTTATTGAACATTTTGTGCCTTTTCCTTGCTCACTCTACAACTATTTTCTAAACTTTTTTCTAAACTATCTCCCCTAAATTTGGGTCAAACTTCCTCTAGTTTTGAATAACGAGATTTCTAAATCCTCCTTATTCTAGCTAGGTATGGTTAAATAATCTTTTTTTCTATTTGTATCAGTGTAGGGAGGTGATCTGAAGATCCTCCTCCTACCCATGATTTCAGTCTACTTGGTTTCTCCAAAATCTTTTCTTCCACCTAAAATATGTGCAACCTTTTTGAAACCCCATCCCTACCTCTTCCAAGGTTTTTCCATGTTGGAATTAGATTAGCAGGTTCCACATCACAAATCCCCGGTTCTTCAAACATTTGAGAGAAGTAATTGGAAAAAAAATTCTCTAGCGTCACCCCCCATACTTCTCTTTCCTTTACTGTTAGGTTTAAATCACCCCTCAAAATAACATTGTCATATTTGGCCATGCCCTGCAGTCTAAAATTATCCTAGAAAGCCTTTCTTTCTCCATAAGGACCATAAATATTGATGATGGAGATTACTTTTCCCAATTCCTAAGACCTTAATTTTGTACGGATGCTTATGACTAAAAATGATGAGGTAATAAGTTCCAATGATTCTTTCCACCTTGTTACTATGCCTCTTGACCGAAGTCACGACATGGGACATGGGATATATAGGTCATGTGGATATGAATATTCGATACGAGACACACCGACCCCTAAAATGCGACACAAGGGACACACACAGAGATTTATATGTGTTTGTGTGTGTATCT
>JASDQU010236539.1:0-10319 GCA_032191745.1 Picea mariana
GTATGGGTTAATGTGTAGCTTCATGGTGTCATAGGACCACCATATCCATAAGAGGAATCCCCATGGGTAATGGGACCACCATAGCTCTAAGTTGAAGCCATGACAACTCCCACTACTCACACATGTGGAGCTAGCCATGTAAGGTTATGAGAGAAATTGGATAAGTATGTGGAAGGTTGTTTTATGGGCTTTCCTCCCAATATCCAATTTTTGACTTATTCAATATTTAAAATATCCATGTGATATGTCTTAAGTAATCAAAGGTGAACTTGTATTGAAATAGAAAAATTAGTTATTCCTTGGAGTGTGAATTAAAGGCATTTGATGTTAATTCAACTAGTGTTATAATAGTTTTCCAAGTATTAAATAAATTTAATAAACATAATGCTTAATAAATTCATTTAGTCAGTTCACCGGGTCTCCAAACAAGTCTATAAAAAGAGAAGAAAGACAAAATAAAAGAAATGTACAATCAAGATTGTTTTCTCAAGAAAGTTGGGACAACAAAAGCACGATAAGTGAAATGAGAAAGAAGTATTTGTAATGCAATTGTTTGTTTCACTAAAACATGCAACAATTTCTATTTGAAGAGTGTGCTTAGGGATTTGTAATTTTGTCTAAGAGTAATAAAATGATGCATTTCAATGCTAAAGCTTTTCATTCATTAAGGTTTTGGGTTTTATCCAAAATGAACCTTGCGTGCTATTTTTTTTTTCATATTTTCATGTGTATTTTAATTTAGTTTATATAGCTACCTATTTAGTTTATATAGTTATTGATTCATCCTATTAAAGGAAAAATGTAGTTATTCATATGGGGTATAAATGATAGAAGTAATTATGCATATGGGGTATAAATACTAGAAGTATAGTAGTGTTATTTTGAAACCTAATAACCATTTTACCCCTTGTAGCCCATCCTCAAACCTAATAACCATATTTTTCTCATATAAAATTAGGTCTTGGGGTGTCATTCAAGAATACAAGCAAGAGAATAAGAAATCTATGCCAAATTTCCTTCTTATTCTTAGCCCAAGGTTTGCATCCTATTCTTAGTTTTGGCCTCAGCCTTCCCATCCATCCCTTTCTCCTTATGCAACCCTTCCTCCTTTCCTAGGTAATAAGTTGGTTGTGAGAAGATAATATGGGATTGATGCACTTGGAGCCACGATAAAGGAGCTCAGACCTGGTTTGTAGAGTGATTGTCGACAAAGGTTGTAATCCTTTTTATCTTAAAATTGAATAAAAGAGTTCATTCTTGTCCCAAAACACTATGTCTACATTATTTTGTTGATTTGTGCATTTATATCTATGTCTAAACTTTTAAAGTGATTAGTAGAGATAGCATATGTTGTTTCATTGTATTCCTAGCCTTTTCTAGGTCAGCTTTGGGAGGAGACTAGTAATCTAGGAGGCATCAACAAGTGAAAGAGGCCGACAACAACTACAAGGACTAAAAGTGCATTCATTAATCCTCTTTCCTTTCTTTCCCATCACTTAGTTTAGTTGGTTTTGGGGTAGTTAAAGGGAAGAATTGTGTTTTAATGGAGTTAGTTCTCTTCCTTTACCTTTGACCTAGTGTAGGGGGGTTTTCCCCGTAGAAGAATTGGTGAATCCACTGGGGATTATCTTTAGGGTCTTCGTGGTAGATCTTGGTTTGATTTTATTCCCAGTGTATTTACGAATTTTTTGAGTGTTCTGATTCAGTTTGGGTCTCTGGTCACCTTCCAGGTGCCTACCAGCTTCCCTTTCCCAAGTTGTTTGTCCAAAATTTTTCTTTTTTTGAAAATTTACAGAGGTGTACGTGCCATATTCTCTATATAGAAAACGTACATACATGTCATGCATTATACACAACCCTCGTACATATGCAGACTATCCATGCACAACCTGTGTCTCTGTTATTTTGGATTATTTTTTCAAAATATTTTCCTTTTCCTACAGGAAAACCTACAGGAAAATTGTGGTTCCTAGGTCATCCTGAGTTCCAGAAGCTTTTATTGTTTGGGGTTTACATAGTTTGTAGGCTCAGATTGTTTATGAAATAAAATAAAAAAATAAATCCTCTTGTATGTTTGTGTTTCCAAGCATTTTTGGCTTATTTTTATCTTGAATTTTAAGAAAAAATAGTTGTGTTTTTTTTTTAAATCCACCTCATGGCTGAGGAGGGCCATGAATCATGTATTTGACAGTTTATTTTAGCATCTTTTTTTAGTTCTTCTTTGATTGGAAGAAAATAAAAATAAAAACCCAGTTTTTTAGGTCTCTTTCTTTCTTTGCATTGTTATTTGAAAAAGAAAAAGAAATTAGCATAGTGTTGTGTTTTCTTCTCATCTTGAAAGCATTTCAAAAGAAAAAAAATAAGAAAGAAAATCCTCACATTTTCTATTTTGTTTCACTCGAAATTTGCATTGTGCATTTTGCATGGAAAGGAGAAAAGATTCCATCTTTATGTTTGAAGGATTGTTCATGCATTTTTCTTGAAACTCTTTTTCATTTGTCAAATAAGTGTAAAGTCTTCTTTTCCATTGTTCTAATTAGTTTCTTTTTCACAAGAGTCTCAAACAACATAAGTTGCACTTCCATTCCTTGAGTAAAAAAATACCCTAAAACGAATGTGCTAATCTAAAATATATTAGTAACACTTTTTCTAGGGTTTACCAATAGCTTAGGCTATGGCCTTGGATTAGGTGTGGAGAGGTAAACTCTACAAGGCCAGCCAAAACATAACTTAGGTGTTTGTGCTAGGGTGTGAAAAATCCACCTTGTAATTAATCAATCCAAGAAGCTCCTCTCACACAGGATTCAAACACGAGGCCGCGTGGAGGACAGTGACATAGATATCCACACTTGATCCCGACAAAGTGTTTGGGAGAGTTTGTATTGTGGGTGAATCTTATAGCGTTACTAGCCTGACTTGTTTCAAACCTATGAGACACTTGGATATGTCCAAGGTAATCTAAGAGTGATTATGGCCCTATTACGTTTCAGACCTCAAGAGGATCTTCGGGCTTAGTTACCCTGCCCATGCACTTGTCCGGCTGTTGACTGTACCCCTGTAGTTGTTGAATACAAGTTGGTGGCCTAGTTTCTATTATATAGGTTGACACACAAGTGACTGCGAGGGGTGTATCACAGTACCTGAGGAAGACTATGTACTCTCTAGGCGACACCAGAAGGGACCGTCAGTTGGAGGTCTGGGTAAATTCTTTTCCTGGCCATTCCTTTTCCTTTATGAATGCTTTGGATGACCATGACTTCATCTCCTTGGGTCAGAAGATTTCATAAGGGTGGTTTTTTTGGTTTGCATATTTTAAGGATTTTTTTCTTAGTGGTCTACTCTATGCTCCCTAGTTTTCCATAGTGAGTTAGTCAGCCATTGCTTTGGGTGTCTGACTTAAGGTGGTAGACCACCCACTCCGTCGGTTTTGAGGCCCTTTTGATCTTCCACTTAGAAACGTGGAGCTGCCTCTTTATAGGTGGTGTTTATTATACCATTGGTTCACCAAAGTCGGTTTGTGAGAATTTTACGGACTTGAATGATCCCACAAGGGAATAACCTGGGAATAAGATCTTCATGGAAAATTTTATTTATGATACCAACCAAGGAACCCCTTCACATGGGGATTCTTGTGATTTTCCTTTCTTTGGAACGTTGGTGTCCCTTTGATGGCCACTTTGTACATTCTTGGGTTGAATGTGGGACTACTGGTTTGTTTGGGTACCATTCCAAATGTCTTGAATTCTCTTGATGCTTCTCAGTTAAGCACCTTATGTCATGGGCATCATGTTGATGTTCCTTCATCAACAAAGTCTTCTCCTCCTCCTTCTACCTTCTCTAGTGAAAGTATAGCTACTAGTAAATGGAATCCTAAAATGAAATAGAAAGAGGAAGAATAGGATGAAGAAATCACCAACCTCTGCAAGTCATGTTGGAGATAGTTCATCAACCTCTCCAAGTCATGTTGAATACCAACACCCACCCTTTGCAATTCATGCTAGGGTAAAACAACCAACCTCTACTAGTCATGCTGGAAAGTTGTCAACAAACTATGTGATTCATGTTGGGGGAAAGCACCTAGCCTTTGCAAGTCATGCTGGGGGGGAAAGTCTAGTCACTGCTAGTCATACTGGTGATAGGTCTGTAGCCTTTGTGAGTCATATTATCAACCAATCACCAACCTCTACAAGTCATGTTGGAGATATGCAACCAGCCACTGCTAGTCATGTTGGGGGCATTGATTCTGTTGAGAAACCTAGATGGATAGGACGTAAGCCTAAGCTCCCGTGTAATCTTTGCAAGGGAGATAACCTTACTAGTTTATGTCTTAGCCTTCCAGAGGCACAAATATTGTGGTCCCTGTCTGTAAGATCTTCTGATTTTGAGACTTCTGAGGTTTCCTCACAACCTATTCATCCTTTGGTTGATGAAGTGGTTGTGTCGATGCAATGTTCGGCTGAGACCACTCCTATTTTGGGGGTTGATGCACCTTCAGATCATGTTGTCTTGCAGCCTATTCAGCCAATGGTTGAGTAAATGGTCATGTCGATGCAATCTTCGTTCAATCCCACTCTTCTCTTAGAGAGTGTCGAGTCTACCAAAGTGGTCTTGTCGATGCAATCTTCGGCTGATCCCACTCTCTTGGAGAGTGTTGAGTCTACCAAAGTGGTCATACCAATGCAATATTTGGCTGATCCCACTCTTTTGATGGGGAGTAATGTGTCTACGGACTATGTTTTTAGCATTTCTAGTTCAGTAATTTCAGAACAAAGGGGCATTCCGCTCACTTCGAGCACACCCCCTCCAAGTCCTAGTATGGTTTCCTTTGATCGGAATGACTTTTTTGAGCCTCTCCTTCCTTCTTCTACACATTTTCAAATAAGGGTTGAAGTCAATTCAAAAAACATTTATCGATGTATTATGGATGAAGGAGCCTCTGCAAGTATTTTACCCTCCTTGGCTTGGAAAGATTTAGGTTCTCCCGATCTTGTGTTTTCTTTGCATGAGTTGTTGTATTTTGATAGATGTCCTAGTGAATATTTGGGGATTCTTCCTCAGTTTCCTATCTCGTTAGGTGGAAATATTGTCCTTGTTGATGTTATAGTAGTGCAAGGCCCGTTAGATTTCAATATCCTTCTCGGGCATGATTATGTATATGCTATGAACATTTTGGTGTCTACGCTCTTATGGGTGATGCATTTCCCTCACAATAGAAGCATTGTCACTATCGACTAGTTGGCATCTGATAATCACCATCCTAATTTGGCATTAGTTCAGTCTGCCCATTTATATGTTCCTAGTATCTGTGTAGATTCTACCCCGCCACAGGTAAATTAAGTGGTGTCTTATCCTCGACGTTCAGTTTCTCCTTAGAAAGAAACTGTTCACTCATGTTTTCCTTCTCGAGACTTGGTATAGACAATTGATTAATTGTTTTATCCAGTGGGGGCATGGGAGCCATTGCTTCCCCCTCTTGGTCTGAATGATATTGAGTTTCCTTTTGAGTCTGATCTTGTTGTTTGTAGATCCTCAATATTTTGTGCTTGTGATAATTCGTTGATAGACTTTGTTGGTCCTAGACGGAACCTCCATTATCATATGGAATATGGTCATTTTACTTCACCCTTTGGGACTGTCGACCCTCCTCATTCGTTTTATTTCTCGGATATCGAATTTCCTTCCAATGAACTATCCTTGAAGCCATGACTACGGTTTTTATATCATGGAAATACTTACACCATGGTTTGTGTTTTATTCCCTTTTGGGAGACTTTCTAGATTGAATATCGAAGAGACTCTGGGTTAGAGCCTAGCAGTGGTCTTTACTTGAACTACTACCATGCATGAGACATAATGTTGTGCGGTGCTTTGTACCATATTGTACAGTCCATTTTTTTTGTTTTCAAGTTTTGTATTCAATAGAACCTCTTATTTTCTGAAGTTTCTATCTATATTGGATCTATTAACTTTTGGATGAGTGTTATTGGCCTTATATGCATGGTCTTGGAGACATTTTATTTGAATTTTTTTCATCCTATCGATCCATTATGACAGGTATTGACCTCAAAATTGGCGTATAGTTTAGATTTTTCCCTACTTGCATTTTTGAATTATCCGTTTCCTAGTTCATTAGGCCTTAGGATCGACCCCACTAAATTACAACACTAACCTTTCTTGTTGATAAGTGTGTCATACTTTATGTGGTAGAGCCTTCCTTCCACAGGCATCCTAGTTAGAGCCTCGTTTACCATTCGGTGCCCATGCCGAAGTATTTTATAGGCACGGGAGTCCTTTTAGTCCCACCATGACTGTGTGTCGAAGCCTCATTCTTCTTCATATTTTTTCTATCCTATACCCATGGGACTCCCCTAGAGCAAGGTTTGTTGTATTTCAAGCTCGCTTAAACTTTGAAAGAAACATCTAATGAGAGATCATTTATTCTTTTCAGTATCGTCTCGATTACTTAAGAAAAGAATCCCCCATGGAGTCTTCTTTAAGCCCTTTTCAGACTCTGTAAAATTGAAAATATTTATGAATGATCTTGTTTGCCTTCACGCTCGTCAAACTCAAATTTGAAGGCACGTCTGTCTGGAAGTATTTTACCCCTTTTTTGGTTTGGACGGTTAATTTATGAATAAAGGTATTCCCTAGGAGATTCAGGTTGCTAGGAGAGTATTCTAAGGCATAAGTTTAACCCTTTTTTGAGCCTGAGGGACTAAATTTTTTAAAAAGGGCCATTCTCCTTGGTTTTGGTTTATCCTTTTTCAGGCCTTGGATATTATCTATGAAAAAGGAACCCCAAAGAATCCATACTTAAGATCTTTTCAGGCTCCCTAAATATAAAAATATCGACGAGTGACCCTGTTCCTTTCACACTCATTAATTGGTCCAAAAGGAATATATATTTGGCATAAGTTTAACCCTTTTTCCTACCAATAGATTATCCAGGAAAAAGGTATGCCTCGGGAGACATGTCTCACTAGGAGAGTTCTCCTAAGTTATATTTTATACTTTTTGGGATAAGGAGACTAAACTTATAAAACATTTGTGAGTCCATAGTTAAGCTCTTTTCAAAGTCCTTAAAATTGAAAATATAGTCGAGTGATCTTGTCTCAGCCACACTCATTAAAATGGTTTTGAAGAGACATCCTTTCGGTATAAGTTTAATCCTTTTTTGAACCAACTAGACTAAATACAAAAAAGGAACATTCTAGAGTCTTGTTTTAGTGTTATTTTAGACTCTCTAAACGTGAAAAACCATCGATATTACCTTCTCTGGGCTTGTAAAACTTCACATGGAAGGATTCATGTTGTTTCATACTTAATCACATCGCATTTATCATCCTTGTGTCTTTGGCCTAATGTCAGCTTCATGTTGCTATTAACTGAACCTTCAAATCATTCCTTAAATGAACGCCTTGTATCACTTTTTTCCCTTGTGATCTGAAACCTTAACCCATGGAGGAATTTTCCCGAGTGTCCTTATATTGCACATGTCTCCTTGCACTGAGAATCAATATGTTCCATGCACTTGGAACTAGTTTTCTTTCTCGTGACACTTGTTCTTCCTTTGTAACATAGCATTCTTTTATTCTTTTCCAAGATCCTTAAAAATTTGAAAAAGACAAAAAAAAATCAAATATTCCAAAAAGAGGGGATGCGATATACATTCAGTTTTTTCGGCAGCAAGATAGTCACCCTTGGACAAAGAACATCCTTCCATTTGTTGTCCAAGCATTGGGATATAGTATGAACTTAGGAATTTTTTCTCATTACATAGAGTTGTTTCCTCCTCCATTAGGTTACTCTTCCAAAAATATGGAGAGTTTGTGGTGCCTCCTGTGTCACAGACTTATGTCAATATTATGTTTCTTGAGTCTCATCATTTTGTCATGATTTTTTCCAAGGGAATTTGTACCCAACCTGATATGACCATTCTGCAGTTTTATCTCTTGAATTCCATGCATCATCCATCCCGAGAGTCCAATCAAGTTCGGATTCAAAATCAATGAATTTTTGTGCCTGATGATCGAGATCCTCTAGTATTTCCCCGACAACATGTCGAAGACCTCAGGGTAGTAAGTCTTACACTCCTATTGTACTCCTACCTGAGATTTTGAAGATATTGAATTTGTTGCTCGAGCAATGAAGTCCTCATCTCTAACCGCAGGCATCGATGCTTCTTGAAGATGCATATCATATTATACTTTTATATCTTCAAATGATCTTGATATGTAGATATGATGTGTATTGTTTGCGGCTACACTTTATATGGACATTTATATTTTTTCTAGTAGTCGTATGTGACATGGATCTGCAGTGTACTTGATTGGAATCCATGCTTAGTTTATCTCAATCATGGGTATGCCTGCCTCAGAGAGATTATCATTATCTTTTCATATGTCACGCTCACGAACACTTGTCTCGAGCTCACTCAACTCTATGCCTTCCCACTATGTAAATATATTGTAATCTATTTTATCCATTAGTTTCTCTTCTAACCTCACACATTAGTGGGCATCTCTTATAGTCCAAAAATTCCTTATCTATCCACTCAAGACATTGACCCTTCCACTTACATACTTTGCCAAAATATTGTTGAGGCTTCCTCTTAAAAAACCATTTTTTGGATAGTGTGTGTGCCATGTTGCACTAATATCCCATGTACACACGTGTGTTTCATGATAGGTATCCCATGTACATATGTGATTTGCATGCTCGTTCGCCCGCGTTTACCTCCAAAATTTGTAAAAAAATATAAAATTGCATGGAATTCGACAGAGTTTACGAGCTATAGAGGGTTTCCTAACCATTTCACCCCTTGTATCCCATCCTCAAACCTAATATCCATCTTTTTCTCATATAAAAATAGGTCTTGGGGTTTCATTCAAGAAGAAAAGAAAGAGAATAAGAAATCTCTGCCAAAATCCGTTCCTCTTCTTAGCCCAACATTTGCATCCTATTCTGAGTTTTGGCCTCAACCTTCCCCTCCAACCCTTTATCCTTATGCAACTCTTCCTCCTTTCCTAGGTGATAAGTTGGTTGTGAGAAGCTAATGTGGGATTCATGCACTTGGAGCCATGATAGAGGAGCCTGGACCTAGTTTGTGGAGTGACTGTCGACAAAGTTTGTAATCCCTTTTATCTTAAAATTGAATAAAATAGTTCATTCTTGTCCCAAAACACTATGTATACATGTTTTTGTTGATTTGTGCATTTATATCTATGTGTAAACTTTTAAAGTGATTATTAGAGATAACATATGTTGTTGCATTGTATTCCTAACCTTTTGTAGGTTAGCTTTGGGAGGAGACCAGTAATCTCGAAGGTAGAAACAAGTGAAAGAGGTCGACACCAACTGCAAGGACTAAAGGTGAATTCATTAATCCTCTTTCCTTTCTTTTGCATCACTTAGTTTATTTGTTTTTGGGGTAGTTTAAGGGAAGAACTGTCTTTTAAGGGAATCAACGCTCTGCCTTTACCTTTGACCTAGTATAGGTGCATTTTCCCCGTAGCAAGGTGTTTTAAAATATTTCGAAAGAGTGATTGAGAATTATTCTAAGGGAATATATAGTAAGTTGAATATGTTAAAGATTAGACTTTGTAAAATTAAAATGAAGTTTGGGGATAATGCGTATGAAGTGGAAATGTCGTAGGAGTTAGATGTATAACTCATATTAATATGAACATAGTTATCAAATTAACAAGAACTTTTTGGAGTTCTCATTTTTTAGAGGCTGCATTTAATGGTTGTTCTTAGCCTTGTTTTAAAAATTGGTGCCATTAGTGGTACCCGGGGTTAAAATTACAAATTTTGCAACCATGACATATAATGTTACTAATAAAACCCTTAAAATGAACCCATGAATTGAAAAATGGTGTTACCAATAGCACCCTTTTTGGGCGGTTTTAAAATTACAAATTGTTTGAAACCTTGGACCTAACAACCAATATTGTTGCAACCAAAATCTTAAAATCAACCTCAAATCAAAAAGTGGTGTTACGAGTGGCACCATTTTTTCATTTTCAATGTTCAAGTTACAACTTGTTTGAAACCATGGCCTTATGAACTGGTACATTTATAACCAAAATCTTCACATCAACCTTTGAATTGAAAAGAAGTTGTAAATTGCAAAAAGGGCGTACAAATTATACTAATCTAACGCCAGTTGTATATTAAGAGTAATATCATTTTTTTCCCAGGTTTAAAATTACAACATTTTTAAAACCGTAACCTCAAAATCGACATTATTATAAACAAAACTCCCTATTCACCCTTCCTCCACCCTCACCATCCCTTAAAAAAAATAAAAAATAATAA
>JASDQU010236542.1:1087-14177 GCA_032191745.1 Picea mariana
AGTGTGGGCTACGTCCACCAGAGAAATTGCTAGGTCCTTGCTTTATTATTATCCAGCAAATGAAGGGATACAACCTACAACAAAACCCGCTGTAACTTCCTCTTATTTCTCTCACAGTCTCCTCTCTCTGAATACAATATTCACCATCAACCATAGCCGCAATACATTTCCCTCATAAAGGAGGGTTGCCTTCTAGGGAAAAAAACCCCAACATAATCTCTACTGTTAGATCTGCGACCTTATAATGAACGGTCCAGATTTACAATGAAATTACAATATACTTTTATAAGGCAATTTTTTCTTCGAGGGCTTCACCCCTGAACCCCCATCGGGGGACGCTACCCCCGAACCCCCGCTGGGGGTCCACTTTCCCCCAGACCCCCCAGCCTGGGGGATAGGCCCCCCGGACCCCGCAGAGCGGGTACTCCCCCTCTGCACTCCCCCGCGTGGAAGAGTGTACATAGTTCTGGGGTGTAAATACTTCATGGGGTATAAACACGACTGAAAGTAAAAGACCTATAAATCAGGATGATAATCAGGCTGCACAACTAACAAAATTTCCTCTTTCCGGGGAGTTATATTGTGCACTGTTTCCTTCTTGATGGACTTCGCCTTGGATCTTATATATGTCTCTTAATATTTCATGCATCAGGTCAAAGGCCCTACAATCTCTATCATCATGCCCTACAGACTTATAGAATGTGCAGTACAAGTTTTTGGGTGTCTGAAGATACTTATGCATATAGTAGCACTCACGAGGGCGATGTCGAGTTCTGCATACTTCACACCAAGGCATATTAACTTGCTTCAAGGGGCTCAACATTCCCGAGGCCAAATATTCATGAAACAAGGGACAATGTTCTTTATCATGACCTTCAGATCTGCATCTTACACACCAGATATATTCTCTTTTTTCCTTCCCCTTGTCCTTCTTCATTTCCTCGACTTGCAGAGATAGATTGGTTAGTTGGCTCAAGATCTGGCTCATACCTGAGCTGGATTCTCCCATAGGTGCTGACTCAAGCTTCATGGTGATCTCCAAAGCTTTTTCTTGTGAAGCAATCTTTTGCTACATCAGGGGAACTCTGATATGTGGTAAAAGAGCAGCGATGAACCATTCTTTGTTCTACTCATCTGGGATTTTAAAAGTCAATCGAACTGTTAGGGTCTTGAATCTTTGGTCGAACTCCCAAACAGGTTCAACTACTTTCTGTTTGATCTCCTTCAACTTAGTAATACACTGTGACTCCGACTTGGGTTTTTTAAATTCTTCAACCAGTGCGTTCTTGATCTCATTTAGTGGCTTAGGCTGCGCAAGTCCTTGGACAAGCTTCATGTACCAGCTCAATGTGCAATCCCTCAATGTAGTGCTAAACTGGTTTCTTTTAACATCTTCGTCGGTGATGTTTTTGATGTTTCATATGGCCCTGCATAAGAACCGGTGCTGATCAGGGTCTTTAGATCCATCTCCTCTAAAGATAGGGAGCCTCATCTCATCTGCCATAAAGTTTCCTAGGGTTCATGTCTGAGTAGATGCTGAACTGCTAGTAATAGTACTCTGCGAACTCTAGTGATTCGTGATACTCTAATGACTTAACATTTCTGAAACAACAAGAGGATTGATATTACTTACTTCAGTGGCCTGCACAGTTCCTGAGGTTTCTGGCTTGTTTCAACAAAGTTCTTCAATTGCTTCTTCCTCTGCTCTAGGAGTTTCTGAGTGCTCTTCGTCTGTCATATCTGCCTCTTCTCCACTGTAGAAACCTTCCTCTCCATAGTTTCGTTTAAAAAGGTTCTCAAGGTGAACCCCTCTAAATACTCTTCCATTATGCGTATGTCCAGCTTCTGTGGCACTTTTGCTGTTTGAGTTTTTGAACATTAGCCTTTTCAAATCCAGCCAATCTACTGTATATTTAATATGTGGTTGTCATGCAAGAGCATCTTGATTCTTAACTTCAGAAAATGAAAAAACATCCCTCGGGGTCCCTTGAAAAATTATCTCTCGGCCTGGCTATATGATTTTGTTTTGTCAACATCAAATTCAGTGATATAACCTCCAATGGCACTATCAAACCAGTGATCTACAACTTTGGATATAATGTTATCAACTTTCTTGACCTTCTGGATCAACGCCAACGTCCAAACCATAGGGGGTCTAGATCTGATCTTGAACCATGTGTCAGCTAACCTGGCCAACCACTCGTATAGCTCTTGGTGGATTCCTCCAAAGAAGATCTCATGAGTGTCGGTGAATATGTATCTTTGTAGCCAATCCTTAGTAATCAGCTTAGGGTTCTTGTTCTGGGCTTCAACGAAGTCCCTCTCTTGATCCTCTATCCACTTTTGAATCTCTGTTTTTGATAGGAACCACCTTGACATTCCCTCATGGAGATTCCTATCCCGACAACAGAACCATTTGTTGGCATAGGGGTAGACCCAGGGTTCACTCCAAGAGAGCACCAAAAAATCCCTAGCTACTGGCCCTTTCGGTAGCACCTGCGAAGCAGATGCAGTCTCACCCGAAGAAGCTATGAGGAGGTTACAGGACAGAGATGTCTACATCCAGGGGAATATCAAGTGGATCTAATAGAAGAGAAACACAATATGCACTTATCACTTATCAAGCTAGATCTACCTTGCATAATTATAGATCTGATCTAATACAACAATGCAAACAACAAAGTGACAGTAACAGAGATCAAAGCATCAATCACACATCCACAACACAAGATATACATGGTTCATCCTCTCTCTAGGGCTATGTCCACTGAACTGTGCTTATGATTTATTAAGAAAAAGCACATAGTTCTTGTCTGTTCTCTCAGCTAGCAGATCTTCTTTCTTCTCTCTTTTTCTCTCCCTTTCTCTCCCCCTCCTGCACATCGAGCTGCAGGAATTGATCTTAGGACACAACTGAAGATCTTCCAATACAATCCTCTCTCTCAACAGGGCTATAACAATGATCAATAACTAATCTATCATGAACCAACCGACCCAGGTCCTCTTGACCTTTATTTATACATTACAATCACTCGCCGACAGCCTTAGGTCGAAACCTAGGTGCCAAAACCATAAATACCAAAACCCTAGGTGTCTACAACCCTAGGTCAACTTGATTCTCTTTTTCTGGGCTTCGCCAACCTATCTTTCCTTTCTTCTCGTGCGGTGCTCCAAAGCATCCAATGGTGGCTTTCTCCTCTTTCTGAGTTTTTCTCGATCCATCTCCCTTGCTGATCTGTCATCCTCGATCTCCTCATACAATGGTGTTCTTTTCCACACTTCACTCCATCTTTTCTGCTCTTTTGCTTACTTCGACCTAGTGACAGTCACTGTGTCTCCCGCAAAGCTCGCTTTTTACCTTTTCTTCCTTGTACTTCACTTCCTTCCATAACCAAGGGCCAACATGGGGTCTTCGAATGTTTTGAGGTTCAGATTTTTTGGGAAAGAATAACACTACATCAGATTGGTTGGATCCATTCTATGCATGGATTAAATCTCTCTACCTGGTGAACATACTCTTGATGACAGTGTTTCGTTCAAATCTTCATGTGTTTTTTTATCTTATCTTGAATGAAATTTTTGATTTGTGCAAAGTACATGTCATTTCCATTCAGCTATTTTGTAACTTGTCTTTATTGATATGCAACCCGTGAAAACAACTAATGCTTGGTGAAGATTTTCTTTTATCGCAACCTGAAGGAGTAATTTTTTCTTGATACACATTTAATGTCTTGAAATGCTATTTTAAGTATTGAAATTCTTGCAGCAGATTATTCATTGAGTAGTTTGTTGTTTCCCTTTATTTTCTATTATTTCACTGGTCTGTCATTAGTGTGCCACCAGCCAAGGAGGAACCTCATCCATATCATTTTTCCAACCCAACCTTGCTTTTATTTTGATAGAATAACCCTTTGACCAACCAACAAAAATTAAAAGAAACAATCATTCTAAACTGATAGGTGGCCTAACTTTTCCCTTTAGCAGTCAGGTGCAGACTTTAGGACCAACATATTTTGGCGTTGTTGTTGGGGAATGGAGTAACGAAATATATTTCCCTAGGAGAATGAAAATTGATCAGCTGTGAACTTTGATGGTGAACAAAGATCAAACACAGACAGACTGCCATGTTTCACCCGACGACTTCAATGAGTAAAATTTAAAGAAGAAATACTAGCACCCAGAAAGGGATTCAACAGGTCCAAATCTGAAAATAGCAAAGCCAAGAAGGCTCATTCTAACCCTGAGAATAACACAGTAGTCTCTGAGCCAAATAGAAAACTAAGGAAATCCACTATAGCTCATTGGTATACTTCCCCCCTCAAGGGTAAAGATGCACACCAAGAGGATACTTCAAACCATCATCACAAGAAGCTTGAATTTACTTGCCCTGAAAATTATAATTCCAAAGAAGCTCAGACACCTCTAACTCTTGATTCTACCTCATCATCCAGTCATGCATCCACTCTTGTATCTCCCATAAATTTGCAGATTCCTATTATTCAAACCATGGCTATTAACATGATGGATTTCATAATTGCTACTAGATACGCACCCCTAGTGATACCTATAGGTTTACATGCACTCCCAAACAAAAATTACATGAAATATTTACCAAGATATAATGGGGAAGGAGAAGTAACTGTTGAGGAACATCTGGTAGACTTTTACAGCTTCGCAGACAACTTTAACATTTATTATGAAGATGTGTGGATGAAATTATTTGTACAGAGTTTGGATGGGGAAGTCAGAAAATGGTTCAGGGCTCTTCCTCCAGCCTCCATTACAGTTATTGAGGTGTTGGATGAATCTTTAATAAAGAAATGGGGAGATAAGAGATATTATATCTACTACATCACTAAATTTGGGGCTCTAAAGAGAAAGAATGGTGAATCCATTTAAGACTTCACCAAGAGATTCAATAAAATGTATGGTAGAATCCCAATTGAAATAAAACCAACTAAATCCTCTTCCAAGATCACTTATTCTAATGCATTTTATGCAGAGTTGTCCATCCTCTCGAGAGAGAGAAGATCAACCACACTGTTGTCCATGCAAGAAGCAACCATTGAGGTTGAATTTAATATTTTGGCATCAGACAGATTAAAGACAATATCTGATAAAGCGAAGAAAAAAAGAGAGAGGATGCCCCTACCTCCTCTAAGTTGACCACATATGATCCAAATATTGATGAAATGACCAAAACATTGAAGGATCCAACTTCTGAAATAGATAATCTAAAATAGGAATCTAAACAACCAAACAGAGCTTTCCAAGGAGCTGGTAATAGAAATCAAAATAAGTTCAGAAGGCCTAATGATGCCCCTCAAATAATGAAGAAAGAAAGGAGAAATGATGATGATCAAAGGGTAGTGCATCCTTTCCAAAACAATCAGATTGAGGAGATGGATGCAGACAGTGACGTTGTGGATGATACTGATGCAATTTTTAATGAAACAGATTACTATACCAGTCATTTAAAACAACAAGAATATGAGGTAGCACAATTTTCAAATAAGTATGATGATTAGATAGGGGAAGAGGGATTTAGTCAAGGCCAACCCAAGAAGAAATATGATTTGAGGACAAGAGAAGGGGCTCCCAAAGCCACTACCTTCGATCAAAACAAACAAGCTGAAATCCCCCCCAAGCCAAATACAAGTAAAGGTATGTCATCTAAAGCTTAGCCACCTCCTCATCAAAACCTATTGTCCCTGAAATAAAGGAAGTTGATAAGACACCAACCTCTTTCATCCTGGAACATGATCTGAGCAAAATCAAGATCCCTGTGCCTTTGATAGAATTGTTAAAAAACGAACCTTTCAAAAAATCCATCATGAAAGTTCTGCAGCCAACTCCTTCTAGTGTATCTTTTGATGTCATTAGTCTACAGGATGAAAACCCATCCATTACTGTGGGTCCACACATTTAGGATGGCTTTGATGCTTCTACTCCTTTCTATATATCTTTGAATGTCCATGATAAGATCTTGCATAATTGTCTTATGGACTCAGGAGCCTCTCACAATGTCATGCCCAAATTTGTTATGGAAGAACTAGGTCTGGAGATTACCAAGACTTACCAAGACTTGTACTCCATTGATTATAAGAAAGTAAAATGTATGGGATTGATAACATATATGGTGGTTTCTCTAGCACAATTACCCATGAAGAGTGTAGTGATGGACATTGTTGTAGTAGACATTCCCCCAAAGTTTGGTATGCTTTTATCCAAAACTTTGGCTAAGAAGGTTGGATGATCATTACAAATGGGCCTCACTTATGCCACCATTCCTATGTTTGGAGGTGAACATAGTAGGCTATACAGAGAGGTAAGGTTAGAATACATTGTCAATGACCATCAAAACCCAAGAAATCACCCAATTTATGTTGTTGAGGATGAGATTGGCTCATTTGTCTTTCATTTAAATGACAATGAACCTGAAATATTAGTTAGACAAATCAAAGCTCAGCCAGTGACATGTCAACAAAAATAAGTATGGAAGATGTATATCGATGGCTCTTCATCAAGGGAAGGATCAGGTGCAGGTATACTCCTCATTTCCCCTTCAAAAGAAGCAATAAACCTCTCTTATAAGATGGATTTTGAAACCACTAATAACATAGCTGAATATGAAGCCTTGGTGTTGGGACTGAGGGCTGCCAAAGACATGGCCATTGATTGTGTATAAATTTTTGGTGATTTTGAGTTAAACATCAATCAAGTAAGGAACATCTATCAGGCTAAGAAACAGAGGCTCAAGCAATGCATAAACGAGGTATGGGATCTGATCGATAATTTCTTTCTAGCATTTAACATTTCTTTCATTCCTAGAGAACAAAATCAGAAGGCAGATTCTATGGCCTTGGATACCAGCACTTTCAGGCCTCCCATTGGCCCAAATATTAAATATCAGGTAGAAATCAAACATAGAATAGCCATACCAGACAAAATAAAGCACTGACAAGTCTTTAGTGATGATCTAGAACTGCAAGGATTTCTACACACCATTGATGAATTATCCAATATCTCTATTGATCAAAAAAGTCAAGAAGGTGAAAATAAGGAATTAGAGGATCAACAAACATCTCATCTGCTGAAGACAATAGGTGGTCATGATATTGTGGAGCTGAAAACCAATCACATTCCAAGAGGACTAGTGCTATTGGAAAGGTTGTTTGATAGTAATGATGTTTACAAAGGAACTGCCATGAAGAATCAAGAAGAAGAGGTGACAAATTGCAATATTGGGACCACTGAGAATCCCAAGATCATCAAGTTGTCCAAAGCATTAGTTGCAGAACAAAAAGACAGGTATGTCAGTCTCATTAAAAATTTTGTTGATACCTTTGCATGGTCCTATGAAGATTTGAAGACATTTGAAACTGACATCATCCAACATAAGATCTGTCTAAAGACCAACTCCAAGCCATTCAGATAGAAGATTCGACAACTTAATCCCATGTTAATGTCCATAATTGAGAAAGAGATGAAAAAAATGTTGGATGCCAAGATTATTGTACCATTGAGGTATTCAAACTGGGTGGCCAACTTAGTACCTGTAAGGAAGAAAAGTGGGGATATACGCTTATGTGTTGATTTCATAAATCTCAACAAGTGTTCTCTGAAGGACAATTACCCCCTCCCCAAGATGGATCATATTTACAGAGGGTGGTAGCTGCACACAAAATTTCCTTGTTAGATGGATATTCTGGTTACAACCAGATAGAAGTTTGTGAAGAAGATAAAGAGAAAACAACATTCACTACCTCATGGGGAACATTCATGTATGACAAGATGCCCTTTGGGCTGATGAACGCATGGGCCACTTTTCAAAGGGCCATGTACATAGCTTTTGTGGGGGAAGATGACAAATTTATGGTTATATACTTGGATGACATCACCATTTCCTCCAAGTATGATGATGAACATTTTCATCATTTGGAGTAGGTTTTCAAGAAATTCAAGAGGTATGGAATATCCCTGAATCCTAGGAAATCTCACTTTGCCATGCCAGAAGGAAAGCTCCTGGGCCACATCATATCAACAGGTGGTATACAAATTGATCCAAAGAGGGTGTGTGCCATTCAAGATATTGACATCCCCATAAATAAAAAGGTTGTCCAGTCTTTTATTGGTAAGATAAACTTCCTCAGACGTTTCGTGCCAAATTTTGCTAAAATTCTGAAGCCTATTACTAACATGTTGAAGAAATATGATATGATAAAATGGTCCTCGGAGGAAAAATAATCTTTCCAAATAATCAAACAAGCTTTAGTTGAGGCCCCTGTATTGGCCAACCCCAACTACACCAAATATTTCTTCATCTTCTCCTTTGCTTAAGAGGAAACCATTGTTGCTATACTGTTGCAAAAAAATGAAGAAGGGCATGAGCAACCAATACCCTTTTTCAGCAGAGCCCTACGAGACACTGAGATAAAGTATGATATATTAGAGAAATAGGCTTATGCACTAGTTAAAGAAGTCAAAGCCTTCAAGGTGTATGTGCTACAGTCTAGCACAATGACCTTTGTTCCTAGCAATAGTGTCAAAGAGATTCTGGTCCAGCCAGATAGTGAGGGGAAAAGGGGAAAATGGATTGTCAAACTATTGGAGTATGACCTGCACATAAATCCCACCAAGCTAATCAAGGGGAAAGGAATGGACAAATTTCTATCAGAGTCGAATTGTACGGTGCTAGAATTGCATCAAATATTCACCCAATCAGACACACCCATCATACATCCTGGACAAGACAACTTACAGGTATTTGAAAACTACTCCTCTTCACCTTGGTATAAAAACATCATCTATTTTCTATAGCATTTTGAATTTCCAGTAGATGTGAACAATACAAAGGCAAGGTCTCTCAAGTTGAAAGCTATCAAATTTTGCATTTCAAACCAGAGCTTGTATTGGAGAGATCCTACTGGCATCTTATTAAGATGCCTTGATGAAAATGAAGTCAAAAACGTCACAACAGAAATGAAAAGAGGATTATGTGGAGGAAAATAGCATTGGAAGGCCACATCTCTCAAGATCCTGAGGGTAGGATACTACTGGCCCACCCTTTTCTCTGATGTGTTTTCCACTGTTAGAGCCTGCAATGAATGCTAAATGTTTGCAGGGAAACAAAAGCTACTATCACTGCCCCTAAAACTTATCAATACCAGTAGTCTATTTCAACAATGGGGGTTAGAATTCATAGGAGAGATAAATCCACCCTCCAGTGGACAATAAAAGTGGATACTCACTGCCACCGACTACTTCACCAAATGGATTGAGGTTGTGCCCACCAGGAATGCCACTGACAAGGTAATCATGAACTTCATGGAAACTATTATTTTTGCCAGATTTGGTTGCCCCAGTAATCTTGTAATAGACAATGCCTAAGCATTCAAGTCCAAAGCCATGATTGAATTTTGTGGTCATCGTAACATTTCCATGACACATTCCACACCCTATTACCCCCAGGGAAATGGCCTAGCAGAATCATTAAACAAGACTCTCATCAAGATTATTAAGAAGTTGCTTACTGAAAACAAGAAATACTGGGACTCTAAACTCAAGTATGCTTTATGGGCTGACATAATCAACACCAAGAAGTCTTTGGGAACCTCACTCTTTCATCTTGTTTATGGCATAGATGTTATTTTTCCCACTCAACTTGGTATACCAGTCCTAAAATTCTTGCAGGAGGAGATTGAGGAACCCAATGACATCCAAAGGAGAGTCTTCCATATTATAGAAGTTCAACAAATAGGAGAAGCACAAGATCAGAGGATATAAGCATACCAGAACAAGATCAAATCAACCTTTGATAAGAAAACTAAGAAGAAGATTTTTTAGAAAGGTGACCCAGTTTTGAGGTGGGATGATAGAAGGGATGACAAGTCCAAGCATGGTAAATTTGATAACCTCTGGTTTGGCCCTTTTAAGGTGGTTGAGGTTCTAAACAACAACACATTTATCTTGCACAAACTAGACGATGAAGAGATCTTTGGAGGCCCAATAAATGGGTGCTTCCTAAAACACTATTTTGTTTAAGGATGAGGGGAGGTCCCTCTTGTAACATAGATGTTTTCCTTTATTGTTTCTTTTTATTAGTTAGTTGTGTGTGAATAAAGACTCCATATCCAAACAAGGTACTGGGGTGTAGTTTCAGTTTTCCAGTTCAATAAAATGCACGACTGAGGGAAAGTAGTAGATACACAGGGTTGGTAGACGCAAACAAAGGTAAGAAATGGAAGGTAATAGCAGTTATTTAATCTCAAGGCACCAATATATAGTTCTTAGCACCTCACAGGGACGAGCTATCCCCAGTTGGAGCCAATGTTGTAACCTAGGTCTGCACCCCTACATCTCCTCTCTCATTTCCCTATGCCTTCATCGAATTTTTCCTCTTCAGGTTGATTAAGTCAGTTTCCCATTAGTGAGTGACTTGGTTCTTATTCGTTTCTTTCTTGATTGAGTCTTTTCTCATTTATGTTTCTATTGTTTCTTGAAGGATAATTACATGTCATATTTGGTTCGTAATGCTTGTCATCATGTTTTCCATTGATTGAGATCACCACAGGTTGGCCAAGCCTTTTCTGTATGCACAAGAAACACCCGTGGAAAAATGAAACAATCCAGAGTGGTCAATTTCAGACTCTGATTGTGGGAATAGATAGGTTAAATTTCGACGGTGGTGATCCATCAAGCCAATCAGATCGATGGTTTTCGTGTATTCGGAGTGTCAAAATCGCGCGAGGTTTAACATCAAGAATTACTCGAAGTCCCAAAGTGAATATGGACTGCCCAATAGCAAGGACACATGGAGGCAGATATTTAACTTCATAGACTTAGCACTACGAGATATTTTCAAGCAAAACATTCATAAACTCCTGAAGTCCCGAAAAGCCAAAGAGACGAAGTCCTGAAGCGCTGAAGAGCCGAAGAGACGAAGTGCCGAAGCACATGGCACTCATCAGTCATGATACATGGCACTCATTCCAAGTCATTTGGTTGTGTCATTCACCCATTTCAGTGTGACACGTGTCACCCTTCTTTCCATGACACATCAATAGTCAAGACATCATATGACATCAGGCCACCACGTCACTTCACAGCCTGTACCACTCTGAGAGATTTCCGAGCACAACATTGATAAACTACTGAAGTGCCAAACACCCGAAGTCCCAAAGAAAATTTGGACCATCCATCAACGAGGACATGAGGTGACAGATCTCCCACTTCAGATATACGACACTTAGGAGGATTGCACGAGCAGGGAGACGAAAAATCCCGAAGCTTGAACTCGCGAAGTGAACCCGGACCGTCCAGATCCAGAGGCCACGTCAAGGAATATCTCTCATTTCAGCAGTATGAAACTACAGAGGATGGTAAGAACTGTGCATTGACAAGGCTCAAAGCTCAAACTCCTGAAGTGACCGCGGACCGTTGATCCCAAATATATAAGAACCGTTGATCCTTGCAATAGGTAAATATCACCCAGATCATAGAATCCAATCAGATCAACAACCACGCTTCATTGTGGAGATGTGAACTGTTCGAGTGTTAATTTTCCAAAGTGGTCCCGCAATTGGAACCATGGTATTGCTGGAAGGTTACGTGGAAGCTTGTGGGGGATTGCAGGGCCAGGAGCGGTGTGGACCCAAACCACCCTCGACAACTTCCACAATCACGTGCTTATATGACATCAAGTCTCCAAATCACCTCCATCTCACCTCCATGTCACCTCCACTCATGCCTCTCACCTCCACTCCCCTCCACTTCATCTACATCCACGTCGTCCAACTACACACGTCCTGTATTCCTATTGGACTCCCGCCTCCATGTCTTCCCGGTCACAAATGGTTCATCACAGTGAAAGCAAGGAGAAGGGTCAGTTACAGTCAAGACAGAGTACACTTATCTTCTGAAATCTCAGACACAGATGAAGAGTTAAGTCTCAGTCACAGGTTGACGTAGATTGGTTCCAGAACACTTCAGCAGACTACCTCTTCCTCAAGCAGAGATCTTCTCATGTAGCCAGTTGTCTCTAGTGGTCTCCAACAAGTCACAGGTATGCCGTTACTCAACACATAGCTTTTTTCTATCACTCCGAGGCCTATTTTCTGCCAATTCAGTTCCTCCAGCGCATGTATCAGTTCTATCTCAGAGTCAGTAGTAGTTTTTAGTTGATTAATTCCATCATTTTCTTAGATTAGATAGAAGAGTGGTATTCTGTCTGTGATAATAACCACTCTTAATGATTAAGTCCAATGTCTTAGCAAATTTAATAATTTGTTCTATAGTCAGTCACCTAAAATTAGGTCTCCGTCCCCTAAGGACGAGAATATCTGCAACTCTATTAAATAGGGGGTCTTTGAATGTTTTGAGTGTTGAATTTTTTGGGAAAGAATAACACTACATCAGACTGGTTGGACTCGTTCTATGCATGGATTAAATCTCTCTACCTGGTGAACATACTCTTGATGACAATGTTTCATTCAAATATTCATGTGTTTTTTTATCTTATCTTGAATGCAGTTTTTGATTTGTGCAAAGCACATGTCATTTCCGTTCAGCTATTGTGTAACTTGTATTTATTGATATGTAACCTGTGAAAAGAGATAATGCTTGGTGAAGATTTTCTTTTATCGCAACTTGAAGGAGTAATTTTGTCTTGATACACGTTTAATGTCTTGAAATGATATTTTAGGTATTGAACTTCTTGCAACAGATTATTCATTGAGTAGTTTATTGTTTCCCTTTATTTTCTATTATTTCACTAGTCTATTATTAGTGTGCCACCAGCCAAGGAGGACCCTCATTCATATCATTTTTCCAACCCAACCTTTCTTTTGTCTTGATAGAATAACACTTTGATCAACCAACAAAAATTAAAAGAACCAATCATTATAAACTAATAGGTGGCCTAGATTTTCCCTTTAGCAGTCAGGTGCAAACTTTAGGACCAACAACCACCAAACATACACTTTCTATCCATGCCATCATGATTCAACATAGCCATGAGAAATACACTGTGGATCTATTCTCTAAGAGTTCAAATTTGTACATAGCCATGAGACATACACAATGGATCTAT
>JASDQU010236547.1:0-13710 GCA_032191745.1 Picea mariana
TGGATGGAAGCACTAACTTCCAGTTACACAGGCTCCAACCTGTATAACAGAGAACACTTGTTCTCCCTAGCACCACCCTGCCACCTTTATTTCTCTGGCTACAACCAGATGGAAGCTACAACTTCCTGTGCTCAAGCTCCCACTTGAACCTCTGAGGACAAAGGTCCTCCCGAGCACCTCCCAACCTCCCTAAAATATAAATGGCTAAATAAACATTCAACTTTTACAATAAAATCAGTTCTTACCAATTTTTCTTTGTTCTGTAAATCTGGTCTTCTGCACACTGTTTAGCTGCTCTTCTCTTCCTCTGTCTGTTCAGCAGGTATACTCTGCATAAACTCGTGCTCTCATTCTGCTCTTCCTCAACTCGTTTTGTTATTCTGCTTTGCATTTCATCTCACACTTCACATATGCTCTGTCTCCTCCTGCGCATCCTCTTCTTCTCTTTTCTTACAGTTTCATTCTTTTTCACTTACAGAACAACCAACCCGACATAGTCTACTTCATCTTCTTTTATACACATGAACACAATGGTTCAACTTCCCAACTCATTAGGCAAAATGTCGACAACTGTCTAAACAACTGAAACGATAACTGATTCGCAATCAAGAATCCGTTTTTGCATATTGCAATTACTCCCACTTCTCCTTGTACTTTAAAGAGCGTGCAGGTTATCCTTCATCCGACGATGGTTGGGTCTTTCGCTTGGATCTAACGATTGAACTTTGTCCTCCTCTTCAGTGCGCTCGTCTTGTCTTCATTCAGATCTGACGACCCTCATTCTTTCGAGAAATTTGAATGGGATCCAATGGTCACTTACTCTTCTCCTCCCAATTATTGTTGCACTGCTACTCATTTCTGTTGTACTCAAGCCATCACCACAACCACAACTGTACTTGCCATCAATGACAAGTATACCTTGCCTGTAAATATGCTAACAATCCTCTGTACATTCTTCATGTCATTCACTGTCTGTTACATATTTACCAACAACGCACCTCTTGGGTTGTGGGAGTGCACCCTAGTGATTCCATCGGTGGAATATAATGGCGTATGAATCAAAATGATCATCCTAGCCTCCTCTGTAATGGGTCATAAGGGTTTCCTCATATCTACTCTGGAATACCCCCTGGAACCCCAAATGTAATTCCTCAAGAGTTACGCCCTAAATGATTGTTTTATGATTTCTAGGAGATTTCACCGTTGGAAATTGATGACAGGTGGATCAATAAGTGTGCCTTGGCTAGATCTCTAATGGTTTGAAAGGAATCAGTAAAATATTGAACTGTCTCAAGCAGCCCCACAACCCTCTCTCTAACCCTTGCACCCTCACTAGTTGAGCTGCACAATCACTGAACTGGATACCTGTAATGCACGATGAAATACCTGGATGGTATCTTTGATAGCCTAGGGTGTGTCTCTCAACACCAAAACTGATCAATGGTGGTGGTTTCCTCCAGAAATCCATAAAACTACAAGGGGTTGATTTCCTCCTCCTCTACAAATATCTCAACGTCAAATCATAACATAATTATGAATCAGTTTGTTTTATCCTTGCTTTATATCTTCTTGAAACCCTAATTCGTTGTTGACCTTTCCTTCCAAGTGACTTGTAAATTATTTTATTATTCCTTGATTAAATCACTTAATTAATTAATTAATTAATTAATTAATTAACCATTCTACCTCTAAAAAGTTATTTATCCAGCCTTATGGCTTCTCCGACCAATGAAAATCACTTCTCATCATCTTATCATGTAATGTCCTTTCTCTCGATTCTGATGCACTATTACACTAAGAGGTTTCTCCAAGTAACATGCCCATTCTAACCTTCTTAGTGAATTTAATTAAGATATGACCCATAATAACTCAAAATTACGAAAATCGTCGGAATGAAATGTAACCAAATCCAAGTTGTGTGGTATGGATCCTGTTGATGAACGATGCAATTCGGTCCCAATAAAACCACTCAATATCTCTTAAACTCTCTGTCACCCCTATCTAGTTACTCTGGTAGGGATAACACTATGTAATGTGATAATGTCCCAAAATGGGGACATTACACTCTCCTAGTGAGTTGGCAGCACACAAACCTGACTTGACTTGACACTTGTGTAGATGGATATTGACAAAAAGGGACCTTATGTATAATTTGGAGGTGTGACCTTTAAAGGTAATGATGCAAAAGAAAACAAGGTGTCACTCATGAGGGATTATCCTTATCATGATGGATAATCTCATGACATCAATAGTTATACATCCTATGTTTTAACATCTGGCTTCATAGAGTATGGAGACCTCCTTATGAGGCTCCAAGAAGATTTGTAGGCCATATGCCTTATCCATTTCATCCATGCAACCTATAATCTATCTATGATGTGCCACAAATAATATGTGTTGCAAACTGTGAATTGTTTATGCCTTGAGAGCACTTGCTTATTGTTGAAAACAGACATACCAAATAACTGAAACACACTCTATGCAAACCAAATGCTTTCATAGCAAGCTTATTTATATACATTCCTACACTACTCTATCCAATTGAGCTTCTTTTCTTAAGTATAATCATATTTCTAGTGAATCCATGCAATCATTTGGCTAGTAAAGCAAGTTTCTTCTATATTGCAAATGCAAGCATAAAAATAATATAACCTTTGCAGCAAAAAAATCATCAATAGTTCACACTTACAACTGCAAATTCTTATCAAATCCAAAGCTACAACATAAGGGGCCTTCTAAAAAATTGTATCCATTTAAAAAGATACTAGATCATGGAGCTCATGCTGAAATTCTTACTGAGACAACTCATTTGCAAAATCAGTTACATTAAGTATTTTTCTATCCTTTTTTTCCGAGCTAAAAGGTGCATAAAATACCCTGATAAAATCCTCCAAATTATCTATCGTTGTATCAAGGAAAACTATTTCTTCATGTTGTTCCAACTGAAGTTTGGATTGTCTATACATATTACCAGTTTCATGACTGCTGCCAATTTCATTTGTCTAATTATTTTCTTCTATTCTAATTTCCTGGAAAACTATATCACTTTGAAAAGAACTAGAAACTGGTTGAGGAACGTGAGGAACAAATAATCCTTCAACAATTCCTTCATTACTAGCACCCTGCTCTTTAAAACTGGAAAATATTTTATATAAAAGATCAAATTTTATACAACATTCCTCATAAATTAGATCAACATAATACCTTTGTTTGCAATAACCATTGAATTCATTATGAAAATCTTCCAATGAATGAATTTTATCAAAAGGGAAGGTTCTACACCACTCACAAGCATGTCCTTCCAAAGAAAATATGAACATTTTAATAAGAACATCTTCATGATCAATATTTAGCCTATGCATACACTCATGAAAATCCAACAAGTGCTCACTAGGATGATCATGCTCATTTCCCCCAATCCTCGAAAGGAAAGGTTCCCATACTTCTCTATCAAGTACAAGATTTGGAAATCTAGGTATACAAGAGAAGTCACAAAATGAATACATCTGATATAGGATCTTGTCCATTTCAAAATAGTGAAGTCACCAATAGATCTATGAACAATGGATTCACCATGGTGAAAGATAAGCATTCTAAAAGTGTCCAACTTCATTTCACCATCCAAATCTAGATCTAATCATCATAGTTCACCCAGGGAAGGTGTCTTCATTTTCGTCCCCAAAAACGGTGCCAAGAATTTTAACAATCAATAGTTTTCTAGGATGTAGGAAAAAACAATCAAGGTAACCATTTCAGACCAAAATTTTGACTGAAAGCTGGCCCTTTCAGTCAGAGAAGGCTCTCTCTGCAAGTCTGCTACCCAATTTCACTTCAATAGCAGCTTCATATGAAGCTCAATGACCATATTTTTTATAAAGTAAGGGTTTTAGGTTTATGAGTGGTTGAACAAGAATCAAATACAAGATATGGGCATGGAGTCATGATTTTGAAACTCAAAGGTAAAGGTCAACAATGGTTTGTAAGTAATTCAGCAACAAAGGAAATATGGACAGTGTTTTCAAAACATAAAGCTTACATGATGTAGTAGAAGAGTAAAAGAAAAAGATATTTGAATATGAATTATCTCTTAAGATGAATTTCACATCCAACTTTAGAGAAAGAAAAACAAAGTGTTTAGAGAATTATTGTAAATGAGTTTTGAAATACTCTACTACAATGAAAACTGAAAACATAGACATTCATATGATACCAAAGATAAGGAAACATTAATATGAAAGGAAAACACACTTTTGAAAACACCTGACATAGGAATATTTGCTACAGAAAATTCTTAGCACTTCTTTATTAATCCATTTCCATTAAGCACAAAAAACAAAATACAAAGCATGAAGATATCTTACTTCTCCCTTTGGTCAAACTTGGAAAAAATTAAATCAATTTAAAAGGGTGGCTCAACAAGAAAGCAAAAGAAAGAGGGAAACATTCTGACTGTAGATCAGTGGTCTACCATTGGGCATGGAGTCAACACCACTCTGCAGATTGAAGGAAATCAAGCTAAATATCAAGTTAAGATATTATATGATGATGATTAGAAGAAAGGAATGTGAACAAAAGAAAAAATTATACTATGAATAGATCCTCTCTGTAGAATATATTGAAAAATGCTTGAACAAAAACAATGATTAGCAATCCATCTACAACAAATCCTTTGCTTCTCAGGGATCCATTAATCAAAGGCAACCTTTGATCCTCAAAACCTATAATATATTCAATCAATAAGATGACAAAAAATGGGAAAACAAAGAAGACAAACTGATAAATAAATCTCATAAATCTTAATGGAAAAAATGTTGGTTACAAACAGGCCCTCAAGCAAACAAATCAACAACTAAAATTGTTGCTCAAGCTTTCTCCTCTCTTGGATCTTGAATCCAACCCTTTTCTCATCAAAAAACCTTTAATTTATAGTGAATAATATCTATATACCCTAAGGAGGTCTAAACCAAAGAGTTACATAGGATTCTCCTCCATTTAGGAGTCTTGTTACAAAAGATTCCAACAAAAGCCTAACAAATTCCTATTTTTTGGGGATTTTGTCTATACTGATAATTGCCTTTTGAAACAGGTCATTTTGATTGATCTAGAGATGGACCACATGTCCCGCATGTCCAAATAACTCCTAGGATACCATTCGAACCTTCCTTGATAGGTGGCAACCTCCAAACAAGGAGAATGTCCAACAACTATGAAAAACATAGAGTTTGTAGCACCAGTTTAGAGCGCACTGGTGTTTTAATTATATCTCTCGAAATACGAACTGGGTTAGGCTGAAATTTGGTCAACAAGTCACTGCCATTATCATTCTCCTACACAAAACATTTCATAAAAACTCACATCACTGTTTTGGATTTATGATCAAATATTTAGAAGCAGTTGCTACAGGAAATTAGTTCGCAATGCTCTTGTGTGCCAGTTCGCAACGCCAATGATAAAACATCAAAAACCATTCTCTCATCCTTTAAACAACATGAAGACCTTCATGGAGTACCCATTATACCTAATATTGATGTTGATGTTTGTGAGTTTGAATAGGAGTTCCTGCAACCTATCCAACCTACAACCCTCCTCTTCAGCCAGTTTGCAGCACCAATTTCAAACATAGATTGCATACTTCAAGGAGGTTGTTAACTGATTTGATGACATAACTTATGAAAAAGAGATTAAATTGAAGGCCCTGATAACAAAAAATCATTTTTTTGAAATGATCCTTTAAATCAATGATGAGCAATGAGAGAAAAATGTACTTGGAGTACACTGCAAACTCTCTTAGTGAGTTGGCAGCACACAACCCTGACTTGAATTGACACTTGTGCATATGGATAGTGACAGAAAGAGACCTTATGTACAATTTGGAGGTGTGACATTTGAAGGTAATGATGCAAAAGAAAACAAGTTGTGAGTCATGAGGGCTTATCCTTATCATGATGGATAATCTCATGACATCAAGACCTATACATCCTATGTGCTAAGAGAAACCACACCAGTTTTCTCCAAACATAACTCAAGGATAGATTGACATTGTTGAGGGTCATGTAGAATGGGCGCAAGTTGTTTCTTGAAAACACTGGCACTGTAAGCTGAGAGAGTGTCTTATTAGGCGTCCATCTATGTATTTGAAGAATCTAGGTCTATCTACGGGTGTACCTTTGGCCCTATATTTGACTTGGAATGAATGATAATTTATGGATTTGTATCTAGAGGTACTTGGCTCTACAGAAACTAGGGAAGAGAAGACAGTATCACGATGGTGGTATTGGTAGTTATAGATGAGGGGTTGACAAAATCTGGCAAGGTGGCATCAAAATGGGTTTGAGCAAGGGATGATGGTTTCATTAATGGGACATCATCATGTAAGGTATGTTTTTGGTTGGGTAGTTCCTCAAAGACGGGGGTCAATTTCTATGTCACTAGGGGGCTCATAGAGAATGGTTATCACAGTGGTTGATGAGGGAAGAGGGGTAGTGGTGTGAATTGGATTGGTAGTGGTACAGGTCAGAGGTGGAAGGGAAAACAACATAGTGGTTATAGTGAAAATGGGGTTAATGAAAAACTTGGAGGGAGAGTTGGTGCATGGATTCTTTCGAGGGAAAAAAGAAGTAAGTAATTCACAGAATCGATGACCCGATATAGTGGCATCGTTCAGGATAGAGGAAAATGGAACCTGAACCATCCCCCTAGGTAACTCATCATCTTCACCTTCGTCAGCCCCTTCCTCTAAGTTGGAAGGCATATTGTCTTGCTTTGCTGAGCTGGTCTCAACAACACAGGTCTGCACATGAGATGACCATTGTGCGATGGCATGCATCGTGTAAGAGACACCCAACTTCTTACTTTTGACAAGGACATGGGACTAGGAGGTGACTTCCTTTTCAAACATGGCCTCGTCTAAATAAAATTTTAAAGGGTTCATATGGAAAAGAGTTGGAGCAGCTTCAAGAGGTCACACAAATGTATGGTCACATCTCATCCCGAACCAGATGTTGTGAGTATGTTGATTTAGCAGCGATTATGGATTTTGTGCCCTTTGTGTTGCAGTGATGAGGTTCTTAAACCATAGTAAAAAGGATGTAGCATGAGTTGTTTTCTGGTGGTCATAGTGAGAATATGCCAAGGGTTGAAGAGTTTGGCGATGCAGTTGTCAGATGTGTGAGAGATGTTGCAACCCTGCAGTGATTGCCACTTCCACATAGTGAATGATACTAATAAGTAGCCATATGTTAAATTCCCAACCTTCTCATGTGAATTATTGCAAGCCTAGAACATCTCAATGAGAAAATATTTACACCAATTCAATGGTGCACCATTTTTGTTGAATTCAACTAATGCTATGGTGTCAAGAGTGTACTCATTTTTTTTGTAATTATTCATTACTTTAACAACAATAAAATAACATGCCATGCAAACCTACTCATCATTGATCAGTGTAATGTGTTCTCAATGACCTCCTCACCTGGTTCTGTATTGGTCATATAGGTTAATTTCACCCTTTTTTCGACCATGCTTCCCAGAGCCTTGTAATCCATCTGTAACATCCTGAGCTTCCATGGACAAACTGATGAGCTTATGAATTTCCTTTACATGGATGGGATAGGATTGGTATAAACATAAGGTGTTATTATGCACTCGAGTGATGAGGAATTTCATGCACCGACCAACTTCTCTATTAGTGCCAAACACTGGTAGGTCACGAAGACTCATTAAGGTAGAATCCCACAAAAGTATGTAATTAGGTTTCTACTACTGCTAAAATTTTCCATTTGACAATGTGCTACAATCCATGAAGGAATGAATAGCCATTTTTGGAAACAAAGATGCATCTGTGAAATCTAGGTCGACCAACCAAGTTTGCTCGACCTTCCCATCGAGATAACCCTAGACTATAACACATGGATCAATAAATTCCTTTAGAATAGAAGTTTTGTGAAGGGATCACCGACCAGTAGTGAGGACCATTGTAACAGACTGACGTTGGTAGATAAGGAGAACTAGTGGATAAAGGTGCAGGCTCACAAATTTTTCAAGGGTCTCTATGACTGAATATACAAATAACTTGATTAAAAAATGATACCAGTGATTAGTCGGCCAAAGGTGAGTTTATAAAAAACATCAGGGGATGGTGATGACATTAAAAAACATTACGAGATACAACATGGTAACAATTCAACATAACACCGGATATGACAAGTAGACATAGCAAAATCTATGAGGCGATTTGGACAGTTAAGAGCATAAGTGGAAACAAAGTGCAAGGTTATCAGGGTGAATGGTAAAGTAATGGAATAACCAATGATCACCCATAAAAGTACTAACAACTATGAATACATAAATGAATTTGGATAATACTGATGTGAAAACAAGGGAAAAGGTATAAACAACATTTAACTAACCCAATGACAATGACATGCATGAGTTTTGATCTTGGAAAATATGAGATATGAAGGGATTTGATTTAGACCTCCTCGACCACAAATTTGATATCTGGGTTGGATAAATTGATAGAGACTACGAGACACTAGGACAAGTGACTGTTAGACACGTCACCCATTTATTAATGGAAATGGAAAACAATGACTAATGAAAAGTCCTACCTACTATATCCACTCCCACATACAGGAGCGCTGCACAATTGCATTTATCAATCATAAATGTAGGGATTCATGCACATGTCATTCACCCATCGGGGATGAATAATACCATCTAGTTGTGTGAGCCTAACAACACGGTATTCACTGATTTTCAGAACTATAAAAGGTCTCAACCATTGCATCTGTAGCTTCCTCAGATGTTTTTGATACTTTATATTGTATAAGAGGACTTGGTCACCCTCCACAAACAAGTTATGCTTAATATGTCAGTCATGCCAAGCCCTTTGTTGATTCTTTTCCATTGTATGATGAAAATATAATAAGAATATATCTTCTTCAAGTTCTATTAACTCCATTATTGATGCTGTGAAGGGTTCATCATCTGTCATCTTAGTAGCTTGTGCAATGAATACACTTGTATTTATAAACTCAGTTCGCACTACCGCTTCTCATGCATATACCAACTGAATCTGGGCATACATGTATAATATCTTTGTAATGTTTTGGTAAGACCATAACACATCTAGAACTCTCTCATCCCAATCATCACAATCGGTGCAACATACTTTAGTTAAGACCCTCTCTAAGATCATGTTGAATGTTTCTATTGTTCCATTCACTTGCAGATGGTATGGTATGCTCTTATAATGCTGAATAAAAAACTCTCTTGTGAGATTCGTGATAGTGTCACTGATAAAATGATCTCCTTGATCACTGGTCAAGCTCCGAGGATATCCAAACATGGTAATTATATTTTAAAAAATGAATCGTTCTTTTGTGTCTGTAGAGAAATATCAAACAACTTATGCTTCATCCCAACGAGTCAAGTAATCTATTGCGATAATAATGTATATTGCCTTAGAATACCTCACAGGGGGGTTTATTAGACCGATGAAATCAACATGTAACTTTTCCAAGGCTTGCATTGCTCAAACATGGTGTAAGGGTATCTCATCACAGCATGACGGCTTACCAACTCACTAACAAATGTCACGGGCCCTAGCATAATCTTTGGCATCCTTGAATACCATTGAACAACATAGTCTTGCTTGTAATACCTTCCAGGAAATTTCCTTTCTACCGATGTGTCCTCCCGCAAATCCACTATGACACTCCCGAAAAATATATGATCTCTCATGGTTGAGCATGCAGAGTCTCTTGATGTTATCCAATCCTAATTTGTACAGGTGACCTACAATCAGTTGATATTTTTTTGGTCGAACCACTAGGTGTCACTTATGAGTTGCAAAATAATGTTCACGGAAGACACATGTGCTCAGAAATAAGGAAATGTTAGACAAGTAATCAGGAATAGATTCTACTTTGAAAATATGTACATCTGGGAGTTGATCATCTGCATCCTTGTCACTCTCTACTGACTCTAGTGTAGATAAATGATCTAGACCCACATTTAGTTTTCCAGGATTTACAATGACCTCAAAAGAAAATTCCCGAAACAACAACAACCATCTGCAAATTCTTACTTCTAAAATAGGCTTATTAACAAGATATTTCAAAGAAGAGTGATCAATAAAAAATTTAAAGTGACTCCCTAGAAAATAGTGTCTAAACTTTTGTAAAGCATAAACCATTTCCAAACCTTCCCTTTCAGTTGTAGTGTAGTTTCATTCTTCCTGAGAGAGATTTCGACTAGAAAATTAAATAGGATGGTCCAGGTTTCCTTCACTAGGTTGTGCAAGGATTTCTCCCAATGCAATACCAGAAGCATCAATATGTACGTGAGATTCCACTAGACAATTTGGAAGAAGAGGATAGGAGCAGTACTTAGATTTTCTTTGAGGGTGTCAAAGGATTGATTTCATTTTGGCATCCAACTAAAATCCTCAGATTTCTTTAACATATTTTCCAACAAGGTGGCTATGCTTGCATAACTTTTGATAAACTTGTGATAATAGCCCGTATAACCTAACATCGATTGCAACTATTTGGAAATTGTAGGAGGAGGCATATTTAGTATCACAAAAAAGTTTGCAGGATCCATCAACACTCCTCTACAAAATATGTTTCCTAGCAGATTCCCAAATGGTACACAAAAAATAAAGTTCTCAAGTTTAAGGGAAAATGTAATTGTCTACAACGATCAAACATCAGCCTTAATAAGCTTATGTGTTTCTTTAATAGGTTGTACATAGTCCAATCATCCATGTAGACTTCAAGAAACTTGTGAATAAAGTCGTGGAATGATGCAATCACTATCCGAGAGAACACCATTGGGGAATTCTTGATCCCAAAAGGCATAACATTATAGGAAAATGATACCCACTCAATAGTGAATGTAGTCTTTTTCTTTTCCTCTTTAGTAATTCTAACCCGGTGATAGCTATAAAACTCATCTGTAAAATAATACGCTTCATTCCCCACTACTTGGTCCAAGACTTCATCACTAAAGAGAGTGGGAAAAGGTTCATGTACACAGGAATCATTCAAGCTCTTGTAATCCACACAAACTCATATATCCTCAGTACCTTTCTTCACTACAATTAAAATACCCTCTAGCAGAGATTATAGCGGAGGCTTTTAGTGTTAAATAATTGACAAAAATTGTCAAAACCTTTGTTTTTGGTAGCAGATGGTTTTGTGGTGATTATAACAAAACTTCATTATAATTAAAAAAACAATTGGCAAGAACAGGTTGTAGCAAATGTTATTCCATGTGGTGCACTTCACAGTCCATATGAACTGGTGTGCTTAAAACATTAACGCACTGGTGCCTACATTTCACAATAGGCATCGAGAGAGTCCTAAAATATTGGAGCCCCGGTGTATTTATACAAACTACAACCCGGTTCTTTAATAACAACAACGCACCGATCAAATCTATGATACTGAGCATCGATGCGTTCTTGAAATTAAAGCCCCAATATTCACATGTCAACCAAAGCACCAAGGTTTTCCAAGAAATATGGGGCACCGGTGCTCTTATAAACATACACGCATCGGTGCCTTAATAGTAATAAAGCATCAGGAAAATCAATGATAACATGCACTGGTGCGTTAAAAAACAAACAAGACTGGTGCATGATCTCGAGAAGGCTCCAATGTGGACTCATGAAAGAGAAGCATCGGTGTGCTTATAAATTGAATGCACCGATAAGACATATCATTATTATAATTTTTTGTTAAAATATTATTATATCGGTGATTTTTCAGTTTATGTCAGCACTGGTGCATATTATGTTACAATATTGGTGTGTGTTATAATTAAAGGAAACAGTTATTTTTATCACTGAATGCACCAATTGTCATTTTCTCTTTTCATAAGCATCGACCTATGACAGTGGACAATTATTGTTATTTGTTAATTCCATTGTTTATAAAAAAATTGACATATATCTTATAATAGTATTCAATATAAATTAATTTTTTATTAGTGCATTTGGATATGATGTTTGGATTATCTTTTTATATCATCTGTGTTTTCATCTCTTCGTTATAATATTTAATCATCCATATATTTATTTAGCGATGTAACATTTCACATGAACATTGGACAACACAAAAGAATAAAACAAAACATGTTTTATTATATATGAATAAGAGGCTCTTTGTCATACAAAATGGAACCCTTATTGGAAACCCCTTGTCTTTCAATTGGGACAGTACTATGTCCATTACATTAAACAAAATATCTTATTTTCACAGACAATTATTTCAAAAAAATACAACTTGCATTGATATCCAAAAATATTTATCATCATTCTTCATTGGGACTGTTTTCAGATGTACTCGAGATACTTCCATGACTTGGGTTATTTGGTTGAATTTTTTGTTGATTGGCTCGATTGTTTTCCTTTTCTTCAAATGATTCCATGTAAAAAAATAAAAAGAAAGTGCAATGAGTGTATCTGCATTAGTTAGAATAATGAAAATTGAAATAAACAATATACATGAATGTAAATTGAAAAGCAACATACCATAGCAAGAATCGAGTCCTGATTGATACACATTTTTTCAAAACCAAATCTCATGTCTGTTGTCAACAACTCTTCTTTTGGCACATTTCCAGACTTTGTTTCCCACAGTTTTAATATACCCTATAATAAATTATAGATTTAATATAAGAGAATTTTTGTGTTCCATTAATTATAAAATGAGAGAACTAAAACAACATAGATACTTACAAATTCCACAATTAATTTTTGATATGCCATCATATACTGAAAACCCTTACTTATCCCAATGTCAATCAATTCTTGCGATGGCTATTCTTTGAATGTTAGCACCTGTTTGAATACATTCAAGGATGATTATAAGGAAATAACAGTTACTCACAAACTTTTCTATCAACCCTGTTCTTCCTTGTCGTCATGTTTTATGTGCTGAATGAGTTCCATATTGTTTTGTTTTCTGCAAGAAAATACTGGAAAATTACTAATTAATGCTAAATTATTTATTTATATGTACCTAATAGAAAAATTCAATGATTTCATACATTTGAAGAACGTTTTTGTTGAGATGGTTCCTCCTACGATGCAATTATGTCCATTTCTTTTACCATCTCCTTGTACATTGTTTTTTACATTCCTACTAGCATATTTTGGATATCATCTCGTTGATCCTTTGGAATTTTCATAATCTTCCTAAAAAAAATAACATGACAATTAAATATTTTTATATTGATATATGAAAACTAAATATAACAAGATCGATATTAATAAATTAGGAATGATTTGTAGTAATATATACATATTCTAGAAAAACATTTTTATGAATATTAATTTTTGAATAATTTTTTGTTGTTGTTGTATTTTTTTTCTATTGCAAGTCTCACAGGTCTCATTGACCATTGCTCTAGAAAGGATTCTTGTAGTTTAAATATAACCTAGTTCTTTGAATCATTGGATTGATTTCTATATTTTAAGTGGAAAGTACGTCTATACATTCGTTCCACTATATCCCTCATAGTTTTGTAAAAGTTTTCCCCCCTTTCATTAACTTCCAACACCACTCCAGATGAGCTAAGGACCAATTCATCATCATTTACATATTCTATATTTTTTATTTTCTTAGGATGACATTTTGTTTCTTCGTTGTTGGTCCCAGCTGTAGAAAATTAAACATGTGTGAATTAATAGATTGTTTT
>JASDQU010236549.1:0-16131 GCA_032191745.1 Picea mariana
GATTACAGGTTGGTGCATGGTTGATGCACTTGTTTATGGTATAGGTTGATTACAGGTTGGTGCATGGTTGATGCACTTGTTTAAGGTACAGGTTGATTACAAGTTGAGGTACAGGTTGGTGCATGGTTGATGCACTTGTTTATGGTACAGGTTGATTACAGATTGGTGCATGATTGATGCACTTGGTTATGGTACAGGTTGATGCATGGTTGATGCATGGTTTAGATTTATTGGTACAGGTTTATAGCGGTATATCTCATAGTGATAGTGTGACATTGGTTCCATCATTATACTTCTACTTCAGGGTGGCAGGACGGGGCAAGGATAGGTGGTTGTAGCCACCTTCCGGTTGTAGCCAGAGAACATTGGGGGTTGTAGCCTCCTTCTGGTTGTAGCTATAGAATTGGGGAGTTGGAGCTTCCCTCAGGTTGTAGTCTGAGAAACTAGGGGGTTGGAGCCTCCTTCCAGTTGCAGCTGGAAAACAAAGGAAGTTGGTGCTTCTAATGAATGTAATTCTTCAAGACATATAAGAAAAAGAATTCCATGGTTTTCTCCCGATTTGGGTTTCCACGTAAAACACTGGTGTACTATGTATGTGTATGATTGTTCATTTGTTCATTGCTTATTTACTCTGCAGTTATTGGATGATAATGCTTCATTGATACACTTGGATTATATGGTTAAAAGGGATTAAATTTCTCTATTACTGATTCACCCCCCTCTCAGTAATCCAACAAAAAGCCCACAAAAGGGGGAGAGATCCCATGATCTACGCTTCACCTGGCACTTCATCTTCGACCAACCTATCGAAGTCCCAAAAATGGTCAAACATGACCAAGGTTCTCCAAAACTTAGTCGAGGGCCAAAAATGACTTGGGAAACAATGGATGACAAAAGAAACCAATTATATAAACCATCAATGTAGGAAACAATCAAGGTTCTATAGAATAACTGGAATAATAAATAATAAGAGGAATAAAAAATCAAAATTATGGTACAAATCCTAAAGCAATACTACAACCCAACTATAAATAAAATTACTTAAAATATGTGTTTTTTCAAGGGTGACATAGATTTAATTTTTACACAAAAATAAATGATAGAGATCTTGATTCTTTCCCCCCTCCTTTTTTGAAACTCTAGTTTTTAATCCCCAAAATTAGCAATGTATATTTGTAAAAATGATGAATGGATGAGGGTCAAGTGATGTAATATGCAAACATTGTACATTGAAAATAATAAAATAAAATACATCACCAACTACAAATGGGTAAGGACAAATTCATGGGGGTCTATGATTCTACAAGAAAGGGGGGTTAAAGGGTTTTTTAGGGAAATCCACATGCCTAGAATCTTAAGTCACATCCATAAATCATTTTTTTATTAAATATTTACCTTCTTAGAATTATTAAAACCAATCATTGAATGCATGTAAGTGGTTGGAAGGAAATTCATGTCACCTAGTTATTGAAGCATGGGTAGGGTAAAATATTTTTAGGGAATTGTGAGAGTCAAACATGCATCGGAAATAAAGAAAAGGAAATTTGAGTAGAGGGAGGGGGTAGTTTTTATAGTTGGGTAGGAGAGAGGAAACGAGATTTAGGTGCTAGGAAAAATGGAGGGAGCCAAAGTGGTTGTTGAAGACAACTTGTTAGACCTGATAATTACATGGAGAATTAGGTTTTTATGCTTGTGACTGAGTTTTATGTGGAGGAAATTACCTAAGAACATGTGATAGTGTTGCTGTGAGAACTCTTGTTACAACTAGAATTTTTGGAGTCCCTAGTTGAAAGATTTATTGGCCAACCTATGTTAGAGCACTGGAGGGAAGTAGGATAGCTTGAGGGACTATGTGGTAGAGAATAAGATCCCATTCCCTGGGTTATGAAGTTTTAGGGGAAAAAGAGATGGTGTATTTCAATTGTTGTAGGAGTTAGCTTGATGCAAATGTTACGAGGTATTGTGTTGTTGAGTGGGTAGTAGCCAGCCATAGGAGCCATTGTTCTTGTGGAATCATAGACCTAGCTTGTGGGTGACCTGTTGTTGAGAGAAATAGAGTAGTAGAGTCTATGGTTGGGTGGAATGTCCAACATTTGTAACTAGTTGTATAATTGTCTATAAGATAAGTGTTCTGCTCACTATTCCTATTCATAGTTTTATTGTTATGCTTGAATGTTGTGTTTAAATACTATATTTTATTGTGCTTTTTTGAATGCCGTGTATGGTTAAATATTTTGCATTCATGGTTTTCAAATTATTTGTAGTTGCATGAGTGTTTTTTTCATGTTGTAGGAATCCATTTTTAATTAGTATCAAAGAATTTCATTTTTGTTGGTAATGAGTACGCTACATTTTTTTTTTCCTTTTCCATATTATAAATTATAAATTATAAAAAAGAATAAATAATACTATGATATAACATATGAGATGTGTGTCATGAGGCAAGAAACAAAGTTCATAGTCCAAGGAACATATTGTTACAAAAGAAATTGAAAAAATGCAAGATATGGACACTCATAAGCATGTCTCCTCCCATGGATAAAGGTATGAAATTCATAAGAAACTAATACAAAGGAAAGAAACAAAAGGGAATGTGTCCATGGTAAGCACAAAATATAAAACTGTATTGAAGCATTAGGCTCAATTGTGTAAGTAGTGAAGCAATGCAAATTAAACATACTGGGAGCTCATCAGGAATTAAATAGAAGATAAAAGAAAAAGAAGCATGTAGGGTCAAATTCAAAGTCATGGAAATACTAATGGGGATCCCATTCTTATTAGAAAAGATTCACATTAACATCAAATGACAATCAAGGTGATAACTAGGGTATCCCATCATAGGTACACATTACTACACAAGTTGCAACAAACGAAAACTGAAGAGTGGTTTATATGTCACAACTTGGTAGGGTTGATCTTAAGGAACAATGAAAGGTAATAAGGATAATAATGTAGAATTGATAGAGAAAAAAACCTATCCCTATATGATAATCAAGAAAAATTTACCTCAAAAGACGATCCATGTTGTGAACCAAATCACCACTGACAAAAGCAAAGAATGTGAAACAACTCAAAAAATGTCTCAAAAAGTCAATTGGAACAAAAAAAAGAAGTATCTAGTCAAATAATGGTCAAATATAAAAATGAGATAAAAAAAACTCTATAAATAGGTGAAAAATGAAAATTTGGAATCATTTTACCATTTCTTACCACCTAGATTTCCAGATCCATTCTGAGCATCTGACTTTATTTGCACTTTTTTAGAGAGTCTATTGTAGGATTTTGACCCCAATAGGTACATGTAACCCTAGACCCAATCCTCTTTATATCTGTCCATTCAGTTTTTTATATTTCCTAGTCCTTTTATTTTTATTTTTAGCCCTTGGAAATATTTAGGGTCTTATGCATGTGGGTGCACTAAGTCCAACTCAAATGCATTGGGCCTTATATGTTAGGAAGAAAACAGGACCCATAACACACATTCTAGAAGTTATTTTGGATCCAGTATAGACAAGTGAAAATGACTAATGTTTGAAAAACAAATATTAAGGCATTGACTTTGTTTTGTTTTTTTGATTGTGAAGGTACCATGGAATTGACAGGTTGGTGAGAGAACAATCATGAGGTAGAGTATATTGATGCTATGAGGAATCCTATGGTGATAGGGTATTTACATGATTGCAAGCTCCTCTAGTTCTTCAAATGTTCAAACATGAAAATTCACTTGAGGATCTTGTAGTGCATTATTCAAATGTAGGACCCTGAGTCACATACATTCTGTATTAATGATGATATCTTGGAGGTCATGGTAGACACTATATATTTTTTGAAAGGATTGTGCTAGTGAGGTGAGATGGAAGTCCTGCATGGAAGAGGATGAGGAGGATCTATAGAAGGTGTGAAGGGATAAGTAAATCTATACTTTCAACCACACACACAAAATAATAACAAACAAATTTATATATATTCCATATGATATGTGAGCCTAAGGATGGTAATGTATACCCTGATTAGAGTTTCAATCTTTATTGGATCACATTAGACCTCCCATTCACATTTACATTGTTGTAATCTAAGGAATTACACAAAGAAGTTACTAGTAGCGCACATGCACAACATAATATACAAGCAATCTATAATAATATATAATCATTCATATATTGAAGAAGATAGAGGAGAAAAGTAGTGGTGGAGCTAGCAATAGGTAGTCTTTTATTATAACAAATCAAGCACCAATTTCTCTCTTGTTACGTCCATGATCAAATCTATTTATACATTGATTCTGGTGGTATGTAGTTATAACTACTCTAACTACCTTGTTCGGTCAACTAAATCGATTACTTAGTCAACTTGTCTCTACTTTCGACTGACATATTACATTGGTTGATTGTCTAGTCTAGTCGACTAGTCCCTCCAACATCTCCCCCACCCTCGAATATTCATTTTTCCCAAATAAGGGGGAGTTTGGAATTAGAAAAAATTACAAAAATGTGAAAATGCCAAAATTTACAAGACATGTGCTCAACAATGTATTGTTGAATCATTTTCTAGTGGCACTAGTGTTGTTGGAACTACATTTGCTTGGCATTGTAGAACATATTTTGGTAGTGGCTATGGATGATTAGTCAATGTGCTTGGTTGAAACTATTATATCTAACATAGGTTTTTTGGTGGTGCATGCTACTAGTTTGGTTATATGACATCTTAAGGAAAACAAAGTCACATGACCTAAGTTATTTCTCAATGCTAGGGGAAGTTCATCACTACTCGAGTCAACAAGGTAAACCACAAACAAATGAATACCTCCATGCCACTGATACAAATGGAAATTCTTCTTAATGTGAGTTGTGAGTGCTACCTTATCTCCACTCTTGCCACATGTGACCCATGACTGATGTGGGTCTGAACCCATGACTTTGTCATCTGATGTATTTTGAACCATAATGTGTGGTGCACGATNATTATATTTCTAAAAGGACGGTTCCATCCCTCCATTTTCTACTGGAACTAGGAAATGTTGGAAAATTAAGCTAGTGCTTTTCCTGACACTTATTACTTATTGATCCCAATGGGTTTTTAACCCTGACACCTGCTGCTTGTTTAAAATGTTTTTGGTCTAGTGCCCCCATTACATAGGATTCATCCTTCCCAGGGAGGGGACTAACTCTTCCATCTGGATCATTGTAATGGATTAAGTCTTTGGTGGGATATAGACCCTCTAGAACTTCTCTCGTTCAATGGAGGAAGGGATTTGGGAAACTTGACAAAGATTACATTCCCTATCTGTGCACCTTGGGATTGTTGTTTCTATGTAAAGTTCCTTTCATGCTAGTTGTATTTATAGAAATTAGATGCGATTTTTTGTATTGTTCACACATGTGGTTATCATTAAAGTGGAACACGCATGTGGTTATCATTATAGGTGATAACTGCAGTTCATGTGGTTGAAACATGTTTCTCACACTTTCAATGGGCTTGTAGTCAAGTCGTTTATGGCGGTTGAAAACCATTCTCTTTCAACAAAAATCTATTTCTGTTGATTGCACACTGGATTTGTTTGATAAGTATGTGGCCTTGCAGTTTAGTCCTTATATGATGGATTTTGTTAGGTTATATTATGATGGGGTAAATGCAAAATCATTGATGAAATTTTATTTAAGTATTTTCGAAGTGAATGTTTCTCCTTGTTCCTCTTCAATTTTGTATCATTTATAAAGAAACTAATCCAATGTGTTAGGTAATTGCATGTGAGGAATACTTGTTTATATTTGTATCCAATTATTCTCCATTCCTTCTCACAATATTGAATGTGGGTGAGAGGGTTGAACCCCAACTTAAACGTAGGTATATTAGCTATGGTTGAAAATTTACTTCCACGGAATCATTCGACAAAGTAAGTGGTTTCAACGGTCCACGTTTGTAGGCATGGTGCATGCGTGTCCCACCATATCACTTCTAATCCTATGAATGAATTCATTAGAATCTATAGTCGGCCTTGTTCTCTAACCATATTGGACACCTTATCGACGTGGACCGATGATGACTCTTTCTCTTTGAATCACAATGGTAAATTTGATGTCATATTTATATTTATGGCGATTAATATTGGATTCTATTTGATATTATTTTCATATATTGCAGGCACTACTTTGATAGAAAAGCAAGAGAATTTTTTTTTTTTTAGGGATGTCTTCTATTGACTAGCATTCTCTTGATTTGACTTGTAATTTTCAAGTTTCCATTCATAGAGTTATGTATTTGAGTTTTTTTCAACCAATAGGAGTGAACCATGTAATAATTCTCCTCTTATATTAGTTTTGAAATTATCCCTATCTCCTTGGATAACCTAGTATAGTTTTTCAACATCAATCTCTTCTTCCCAAGGTTCTTGTAGTATACCTAGGGAGGTAATATGGGGTACCTAGGGGGGTAACCAATGGGAATGTGGTTATTTATTATTAGTTGAGGAAATTAAATGTAAGGTGGACTAGCTCCACTATATTATTAAATAAGGCCCACTATGGTAGTTAGATATAATAAATGTAAGAGGACTTACCAGAAGGTTCCTCTTCTAGAATGTTCTTAGGTGGTTGGTAGCACTATATAAATGGGTTCAAAAAATGTAATGGGAGGTCAATAGAAGTATTTTGTTTGGAGCTAAAGCTCATTAGGAGGTTTCCCCCTCGAAGAGGCAAGTGAACATGAGAGGATCTCTTCCATAATAGGATCCATTGTATGGTGTTTCCCTACATCAAGGGTTTCCTATTATAATAAATAATATTTTGCATATTGCTTTTGGTATCTCTTGTGGTGATTGTATTTTTATATCTCTAGTACCTAACAAGTGGTATCAAATAAATTTATTTGGCCAAGTAAGGGAAGAAATATTTGGTTCATTTTGCATATTTTTTAAAAGGAAGAGAAGGGGGCGGCGCACTTCAGACTCAATTCTGAAACTTTCTTCTCAAAATTTGCAACACAATAATTGGATATTTGAATTCCTCTCATAAAAATACCCAATTTAAAAAAACAATTGGCCCAAACATAGTTCAGGAAATGAATTTATCATCATTTTAAATTTGACAAAATTTTCAGGGTTTTTTTTTTTAAATTATTTTTTAAAAACCCTAGTTTTCTTTTAAAACCCCTTATTTTCTTTTTGGGTTATGGAAAACAAAATATTTTTTTCTAGAAAAGATGATGGTCCTAGTATTGAATAATTCCTAAAGGCCCACAAGCAAGAATGGATAGATACGTGGAGATTTTATTTAGTCTTTTATCTTAAAGAAGATGCTAACACATGGTGGAAATCATTGGACCAGGTCAAGATGATGGGGATTTCCAATGAAGAATTTGTAAAGATATTTTTTGATAGGTGGTATAATGATGAAAGACGTGATACAAAGATCACTAAGGGTTTATGTTCATGTGGAAATTCTATATTACAGGTTCATGGATGTATTCATAAAGAAAATAACATTGTTTCTATTAACCCTAGTTGCATGCATAATTTTATCAATGTTCAGTTGGTTAATAAATTGCAAGTTCGTACAAAGAATATTCAAAGCACATAGGTTGAGGGTAAAAATATTCCAGTCTTTAAATATTCGAAGATTACAATGGATAAATATGTGTTGCATTCATATTTTTATGTTATGGATATGGATGATGTGGATATTGTTTTGGGATATTCTTGGATAGAATCAATGGGTACCATTAATATTAATGTGTAAAATAAGTTTTTGAAGTTGTGGTACAAGAAAAAGAAAATCACATTGCAGGATGTGTCTCTTAATAATAAAGAGGGACCCATGGAGGCAAATAAAGAAGTTATTTCTGAATTCGAAGTTGAATCAGAGGCATCGTCTATAGAAGGAGATGAAGCAAAGCCACATGAAGGACATAATAAAGAAGCTAAGGAGGTTATTGACTCAAAGGCACAATGTGTTGTAAATTTTGCAAAAAAAGAACAGATTCCTATAGTTGTTGTATATCGCCATACACATCATATAGAGAAACAAGATTCATCAAGGAAAGGTCATGAGCATCAACACACTTATGCACTAGTAGGGAACCAGAAAAGAAACCAATCAAGAGGTGCATGGAGGAATACTAACACTACTGAAAAATACCAGGCTAGAGAAACAATCCCATGGAAACCTCAAAATGATGCAGAGTAAGATCAAGGTGGCAAGGCAACCATTAGACATCATGTTCGGCTTCCATTAGGATGGATGGATGGTCGTACTTGGTACCAATTGGCTACATTCCTTAGAAAATCATATTGCATGGTTTTTTCACGTGTTTAGATGATGAAACATGTGAATGGGGATGGAATGTAGTATACCTAGGGAGGTAATATGGGGTACATAGGGAGGTAATATGGGGTACCTAGGGAGGTAACCAATGGGAATGTGGTTATGTATTATTAGTGGACACCATTCAATGTAAGGTGGACTAGGTCCACTATGTTATTAAATAAGGCCTACTATGGTAGTTAGATATAATAAATAGACTTTCTAGAAGATTCCTTCTCTATAATGTTCCTAGAAGATAGAGAACTCTATATAAAGAAGTGTAAGCAATGTATTGGAGCATGGTGAAGAATATTGTTTATTGTAACAAGTAAGTATTTCTTGGGAGTGTATTCCTTCCATAAGGAATAATATATGGTGTTACCCTACCTCAAGGGTTTTGTCTATATTCTTGTGTTCATTATTGGTGAATGGTTTGGTTTATTTTGTTTATTTATGAAGTATATTTATAGATTTATTTATATATATTCATGTATATAACAAGTGGTATCATAGCACTTTCCTTGGATAAAGAAGGGAAGAAATTTGTGGTTCATTTTGCATTTTTTTTATAAGTACATGAATATATCTACAAATATACTTCATAAATAACCAAGAATAAACTAAAACATTCACCAATAATGAAAACAAGAAATAGTAAAAACCCTTGAGGTAGGGTAACACCATATATTAATCCTAATGGAAGGATAAAACTCCTCAACCAATGCTTGACACATTCACAATATTCTTCACTATGCTACAATACATTTCTTACACTACTTTATATAACATTCTTTATCTTCTAGGAACATTCTAGAGAAGGAATATTCTAGAAAGACTATTTATTATATCTAACTACCATAGTGGGCCTTATTTAATAATATAGTGGACCTAGTCCACCTTACATTGAATGGCCTCCACTAATAATACATAACCAAATTCCCATTGGTTACCTTCCTAGGTACCCCATATTACCTCCCTAGGTATACTACATTCCATCCCCCTTCACATGTTTCATCCTCGAAACATGTGAAGAAACCATACAATATGACTAACTAAGAAATGTAGTCAACTGGTACCAAGTACAACTATCCATCGATCCTAATGGAAGCTGAGCATGATGTCCAACTGCTTCCTTTCCACCCTGATATTGCTCTGCATCATGCCATAATTTCCATGGGATTGTTTCTCTAGCCTGATGTCTTCCTATAGTGCTAGTAGTCCTCCATGCACCTCTTGATTGGTTTCCTTTCTGGTTCCCTGTTGGTGCATAAGTATGTTGATTCTCACACCTTTTCCTTGATGACCATTGTTTCTCTATATGACGTGGATGGCGATATACAACAACCATAGGAATCTGTTCTTTTTTTTTCAAATCTACAACACATTGTTCCTTCGATTCAATAACCTCCTTAATTTTTTATTGTGTACTTCTCGTGGCTTTTCTTCATCTCATTCTGTAGACTATGCCTCTGATTCAAATTCAGATTTGGAAATAACTTATTTTTTGGCTTCCATGGGCCCCTCTTTCTTACTAAGAGACACATCCTGCAATGTGATTTTCTTTTTCTTGTACCACAACTTTAAAAACTTATTTTGCACATTAATATTAATGGTATCCACTGATTCTATCCAAGGATATCCCAAAACAATATCCACATCATCCATATCCATAGCATAAAAATATGAATTCAACACATATTTATCCATGGTAATATTCAAATCTTTAAAGACTGAAATATTTTTACCCTCAATCTGTGTTCTTTGAATATTCTTTGCAGGAAATTGCAATCTATTAACCAATTGAACATTGATAAAATTATGCATGCAACTAGGGTTAATAGAAACAATGATATTTTCTTTATGAATACATCCATGAACCTATAATATAGAGTTGCCACATGAACATAAATCCTTGATGTTATTTGTATCCTATTTTTCAACATGAGACCACCTATCAAAAATACCTTTTCAAATTCTTCATCGAAAATCCCCATCATCTTGACCTGGTCCAATGATTGCCACCATGTGCCAACATCTTATTTAAGATAAAAGACTAAATAAAATCTCCACTTCTCTTTCCATTTTGACTTGTGGGACTTTAGGAATTGTTCAATACTAGGATTGTTGTAACCTAGGTCTGCACCCCTACCCTTTTCCCTCCTTTACCCTATACATCCATAAATTCTAAGGTTTGTGGCTTCTTGCTTAGCTTATTCTCCATTATTTAATCACTCAGCTTCATGTCACTTGCTCGTCTTTACTTATTTTGCACCATCTTTTTTCGCTTTCTTGAAGGGTGATTTCATGTTCTGGTTTGAGTTTGAAATACTTGTCATCATATTTTCCATTAATTGAGCATGTAGTAGGTCCACCGAGTCTTTTGTGTGTGCATGAGACATCTGGGTCCAACAATTCCTTTATAAGCTTAGTAAGTTTCCATTGAAAAAGGAATCAAATCAAAGCAATCCATTTCAGGCTTAGAATTTAAGCTAAACAGATAGGTCAAATATTCAATGGTGGAGATCCAACAGTCGATGTAGATCAATGAATCTTGTGTAGTCGGAGCCTCACACTCACGCAGGGTTTAATAGGATCAACTCTGCAACTTCAGGGTTCGGGTGTGTGAACTTGCCATTGGTTCAAATCTTCTGAAGTGTCCAGACGCTGAAGTGTTGAAGCCTTCAAATCTTCGAAGTGTCGGAGCTCCGAAGCAGTAGGTCCCCAAAGTGATGGAGTGGGCCCTAACTGCCATGTCACTTCGCGAGTTAGTTCATTCGAGAGGTTTTACTTCAATACAAGCATAGAGCCCCGAAATTCTGAAATGCCGAAGACACATGGCATACATCAACCATGACACGTGGCACTCATTTAAGATCATTTGGTTATGTCATCCACCCATTTTCGGGTGACACGTGTCACTCTCCTTCTAAGACATGTCACTTCGAGACCACACCACTTCGGGATATTTTCACGTCGCACATCCAAAAAATCCTGATGCCCGAAGTGTCGAAGCACATGACACCCATCCGCCAAGACATGTGGCAACCATCTAACACTGACACATGAAATTCATCTAGCATTGACACGTGGCAGTCATCAGTTGAGACACGTGACACCCATTTTTGGCACATTTGGGGCTGACATATGCATTATTTCAAGTGACACATGTCACCCTCCTTTCTATGACACATCAATAGTTGATGTCAAGCTGCCATGTCAAATTCGAGAGAACTTCCTCTGGGACGTTTTCAAACGCAACACTAGAGGTATCCCATAGTTCTGAACTCCATTAATTATTAAAGTATTAATCTCGGGTTAATTAGCCTAATATAAGCATAGATTAGTGACTTCGCGAGATTAGTACTCCGAGATATTTAGATGCAATGCAAATTGTCAAAGGGATGAACTTTTGAAGTCCCAAAGTCATTAAGTTTAAAGGTTAAAGGTAATATCAAGTTAATAAGTGATTAGTGTTGGTTAACTACTTCGGGGGACTCTGTCCTCTAAAGGATTTCCATCCTCTGTGCTCGGAAACCTCTGAATGTCGAATTTCTGAAGTGGCTCACCCACATTTATTGCATATTTGAAAGGTTTAAAAAAGGGGCTCCAAACTAGGAATGGGTAGACTACACATCCAAACTCTAGAAAAGTGCAACATGACTTGCTTTTGTTCTCCAAGAGATAAGTGGGGGGAAAATATGGCCAATACTTTCAGTTGTCTCCAGTGGCCTCAAACAAAGCGCATTCTAGTGCTCATTGTGGAACTCAGTTCTGTCGCTCCTAGTCTTTTTATGTCAAATCCTAGTTCTTTCCAACACATGCATCAAGCCAGTTTCATTGACATTAGTAGTTTTCAGTTATTTAATTGCCAGATTCTTTTAGATTAAGGCATAATCAGTGGTCTTTTTTGTGTGATAAGAACCACTCCTTTTTATTTGAGTTAGGATCAAATTATACATTAAGAGACTCCAACCAATGTTTAGTGAAGTTAATAAGTTGTTTAACGAAATATATGGTAGAGTTAAGCCTCAGTCCCAGATGGACGAGAGCCTTTGCAACTTTGATAAATAGGCAATTTTTTGTATGTTTTGGGGGTTGAGTTTTTGGGGAAAGAGAGCAATACAACAATTGGTTGGACCCATTTTGCACATGGACTAAATCTCTCTACCTAGTGAAGATACTATTGAGGACAATGTATTTGTGCCCAAATTCGTATGTGTTTCTTATCTTGAATACAATTTTTATTTGTGCGAAGTACATTTCTTTTCCTTCAACTACTATATAACTTGTCTTTATTAATATGCAACCTATGATAACAACTATTCTTTGATGAAGATTTGTTTTTATTGCAACCTGTGGGAGTAATTGTGTTTTTGGTACATGTTTAATGTCATGAAATGATATTTTAAGTATTGAACTTCTTGCAACAGATTATTCATCGAGTGGTTTGTTGTTTACCTTATTTTTTACCTCTATTATTTCACTCGTCTATCATTAGTGTCCCACCAACCAAGGAGGAACCTCATCCTTATCATCTTCCAACCCAAACACGCTCTTGTCTTGGTAAAACCAACCCTCTAACTGACCCACAAATAAAGAATAATCATTCCAAGACTTGAGGTGGCCTAGATTTTCCCTCTAGCAGTCAGGTGGAGACTTTAGGACCAACATCTTTTGGCTTCATTGCCAGGGAACAAAGTAACGAAATATATTTCCCTGGGAGAACGACAATGATCAGATATTATCTTTGAGGGTGAACAAGGATCAGACACATTTAGACTGTAGATCATTCACTTGACGACTGCATGGTTAAAGAATCCAGTGGCAACTCCATAGTTTTAAGAAGTCATATTTTTAGATGGAAGCCATCTTGGCTCGAAGCTTTTCTCCTTTTAATTTCTCTATTGTTACTGGTTTTCCAAATGTTGTTCCTACTATAGATGAGTTGGGTGATTTGTTTCCCATATTTAGAGAACATAGAGATGACAACCCTGCTGAGCATTTGCTTGAGTTTCATGAACTCATGAATTGATGGGGAATATGTCACGAGGATGTATTAATGAAGATGTTCATGTACTCATTAGAGGTAGATGCTCGTGAGTGGTATCGATCCTTTCCCTCTGCTAGCATCTCCTCCATGGAACAGTTCCATGATGCATTCAATGAGCATTGTAAAAGTTTTTTTCCAAATGATTTACTTTTTGAAGACTGTTGTGAAGAATTTGGATCTCATATTCGACAATCACTTATTGGTTCTTCAAGTAGTGAATATCAAAGGGTTTTTTTCATTGAGGAAGTGGAGGAAGATTCTGTTACATATGCATTTTCTTCTGATCCTTTTATTCAAAAAGATGATGCTGGGAATTACATTAATTATGAAATTGATGATAACAAGGCTTTGGATACATCTTGCATTATTCTAGGTGTCTCAGTTAGTCGTTGTTATGATACATCTGTTGTTCTATGTTCTCATAAAGATTTGATTAATCATGAGGAAAGTGATGTTGAAGGTCATGAGCAAGTTGTTCCACTTCCTTCTGAAATTGTTGAGCAATAAGAAATCTATAAGTCTGAAGATGACATTCTGGAGCTAGAACAAGGAAAAGCCAACAATGTAGAAGACATACCCATTCATTTCAAACAAAAATATGAGAAGTATCATCAGTGTTTTTCTTCCCTTTATGGTTGTGAATCACATGATTTTCATGAGTTATTTCAATGAGGACAGGATCAACACAGTCTTGTTTATAATGCATATCTCACACAACAACAACTTTTTCCTCTCAACCAGTTAGCGACTTTTCATGAGTTTCAAGATCCAATAGTGAGGTGGATGGATTCTTATTTTTCCAAAATCTCAAATGTGGTAAGTTTTAGCATGATCAACTTTTGTAGCCATGAGTACGATATGCCTGCTAATTTTTTGTTTCATATGATATATCCTCTTTTGATTTTTCTAAATAATGACATGCATAGAGTTATGATTCTCATTCAAATGGTTTCTTGGTTTCAATGGAAATATGACTACACATGATTACTTGGTTTTCAGCTAAATAGAGTAGGTAGTAGGAGAATAAGCTCTTAGTTCGAGTAGTTAATTTTTCAGTTCACAGATTGTTGTTAGTATGTTGTTTTTTTCAGAAGTTTGCGTGTAGATCAGAAATAAGACTTCATATACCAACAAAATCACTTGGTGTAGATGCAGTTTTAAGTTTCATATTAAATAAAGACTCCATATCCCAAAAAATACATTGGGGTGTAGTTACTATTTTTAACTCCATAGATGCATGGTCGAGAAACAATGGCAGAGATACATGGTTGGTAGAAAAAAACATAGGTAAGTTACAACTAGTGGGAGCGAGGTACTAAAAGGTAAGGCACCTGGTCTACTATAATTATCACCTCACAGGTAAGTGTTGTCTCCGGTTGGAGCCAATGTTGTAACCTAGGTCTGCAAACCTGCCCTTTTCCCTCCTTTACCCTCTACAATTATAAGTTTTGTGGCTGCTTGCTTAGCTTATTATCCATTATTTAATCACTCAGTTTCATGGCCCCTTCTTGTCTTTACTTATTTTGCACCATCTTTTTTCTCTTTCTTGAAGGGTGATTTCATGTTCTGGTTTGAGTTTGAAATACTTGTCATCATATTTTCCACTAATTGAGCATGCAACAGGTCCACTAAGTCTTTTTTATGCACAGGAGACATACATGTCCAACAAGTCCTTTGTAATCTCAATAAGCTTCCACCAAAAAAGGAAACAATTCAAAGCAGTCCATTTTGGGCTTAGAATTTAATCCAAACATACAGGTCAAATATTCAATGGTAGAGATCCAACAGTTGATGAAAATCAACGGCTCTCATGCAGTCAGAGCCTCAAAATCACATGGGTTTTAATAAGATTGACTCTATGACTTCTACGTTTGGGTGTCTGAACTTGCCATTGGTTCAAATATTACGAAGTCTCCAGATGAAAAAGTGTCGAAGCCTACAAAGCTTTGAAGTGTTGTAGCTCTAAAGCACCAGGTCCCTGAAGTGTCGGAGTGGGCCCTCACTGCCATGTCACTTCGCGAGTTAGTTCATCCGAGAGGTTTTACTTCAAGACAATCACGAAGCCACGAAATGTTGGAGACACATGGCATCCATTAGTCATGACACATGACACTCATTTCAGGTCATTTGGTTGCGTCATCCGCCCATTTTCGGGTGAAACATATCACTCTCCTTCTGAGACACATCACTTCGGGATCGTACTACTTTGGGATATTTTCATGCTGCACATCCAAAAAATCCCAAAGCCCGAAGTGTTGAAGAACATGACACTCATCTGTCAAGACATGTGGCATCCATCTGGTGTTGACATGTGGCATTCATCTAGCACTGACATGTGGAAATCGTTAATCGAGACACGTGGCACCCATTTTTGGCACATTTAGGGCTGACATATGCATTATTTCAAGTGACACATGTCACCCTCCTTTCTATGACACGTCAGCAGTTGACATCAGGCCACCACATCAAATTCAAGAGATATTCCTCCCGATGGTTTTCAAACACAACACTTCAGGTCTCCCGAAGTTTCGAATTCCCTTAATGATTAAAGTATTAATATCGGGTTAATTATCCTAATATAAGCACAGATTAGTGACTTTATGAGATTAGTACTCCAAGAGATTTATATGCAATGCAAATCACCAAAGGGGTGAACTTTTTGTTGGAAATATGGCTACAGCAAAGATGACATAGATAAAGGTTGTCATTGATGGCAATCGATTGTTTATGAAGAACAGATGCTGAAACACGCTGCAACACAAATGTGAACTGCCGCAACACAAA
>JASDQU010236550.1:0-17012 GCA_032191745.1 Picea mariana
CTTTCTTCTCCAGTCTGTGATGAACCTGCTGTTTATTGTAGACCGCTGCACTCTTCTTGCATAAGTCTTCCACCTGCTCACCCTTTTACTACGACTCACTATTTGGAGTTTATAAATACCTCACTCATTCATGCATGCCTGGTCTGGTCTCTGAGTTGATACAATGTTGTTTTGAGTTTTCCTCCATTTGATCACCCTTTAAACAAACCGTGACATTAATCTGATGGGCGTCGGGCTCTGCTCCTGCTAGCAATCCAGGGGTGACTTCCGATAGCCAACACCATTGACTACCATTTCCTTGATCTCTACCAAGAAATACAGGAAGGTCATCTCTTAGACTGAGAAGTTTTTCTTCTTTATGATTCATGCTCAAAGTGAGGAAAAGGTTGTAGTCACATACATGGCCTATGCGACAGGTATCTCCACGTAGTAGAAGTAATTTGATAAGGTTGTGGAATAATACATATACATATTCTCCTCACTCACTGAGGTACAATTACACTGTCAGGTCAAGCATTCAATCAATATGACCCCCAATGCACTTCTACCCAATGGGTCATTATATCGCCACTCTTTGTTAGAAAATGAGGAAAACAAGAACCAGATCCAAGAGATGCTCGAAAATGGGCACATCCGACCAAGATCATCACCTTGTGGAAGCCCAATCATGCTTGTGCAGAAGAAAGATGGGACCTAGTGACTCTGCATTGATTACCAGGCCCTAAATAAAATTACATTCAGGAACTAATACCCAATTATCTGAATTGACGATCTCCTTGACCTAAGTCAAATTTATTACTTTAAAAATGATTCGGGAATCTAATAGCTTCATGATTTCATTCTATATCAGAGGTTAGAGAGTCAAATGTATCTTTCTAATTTTTTTTTTAAGGAATTGATCCCTTCTTTGATGGGAATCACATGTTGTATAATTTTTGTATCATACAACTTCAAATCATCATATGCCCATGTAAAAACATCTCGATACTTATTGAATAGTTCCATGAATGTGTACTTTTTTGAATATGAACAATAGGTGCCTAGATTAATATATTTAGGTTGCTCAGATGTTCCCAAATTGACCAATAAATGCATCATAGCGGAGCTGTTGGTATTTAAATTTGTTGGCCTCCTGAAATTGGATTGTAAATCAAATAAATTTTTAAGAGTCAAAACTATTTTCAAAACAAATATTTTCTTTAACTTGTTAGTTTCTTCTCGATAAGTTTGTAACCATTGCTAATATATCTCATCATCGATCACTAAATTTTGGAATGTTTATGAACTAGTAAGAAAGTTGATAATCCAAGAGTCATTATCGAACACTCTCCAACTCATGATATTTCTTGGTATGGAGGGCCTAAACATCATTTCAACCAAAAAACCATCATCGGGGGCCATAAATCTAGATGTTGCATTGGCCAATATATCAACATATATATTTTGATCATGAGGTATAGAAGAAATATTAAATTCATCAAACGAATAAAGCATGTTCCATACCTCTTTCTAGTAAGCCTTTAAATGTGAAGACATGAAATGAATAGTGTTTCTTTCCTGTCAAACAATGATTTCTGAATCACCAAACACCTTAAGATATTTTACCTGAAGATCAATGGTGTTTCTAAGGCGCTGAACTAAGGCTTAATATTCAGTGGTTTTGTTGGCACATTCAAACTCCAAGAGACATGATATTATCATTTTTCCTTGACTAGGATCGATTAGAACACATCCTATTCTGGCTCCATCCTCTGTTTTAGAGCCATCAAAGAACATGGTCCACATGTCAAGAATATTAGTATTGTTAGTCAAACTAAATCCTAAGTTAGTTAGTACTGGACATGCACTATTATGGATTCATGAGCGAAGGCTTGATTTTAATTTTGATGGTATCTCAGAAGTTATTTCTTCATAACAACCGCAATCAATTTCAAAAAAACAATTCCCCAAAAGGTAATGGGAAAATCTTGTGGGATTGTTATTACCTTCTAATTTTCTCACTGTGTGCTTCATGTGTGCCTTACTGTTTACACAAATTTGATTTTCTTTACCTTTATGAGGAAGCCATAGATGATACCAATGAGTATAGAAGTAACCTTGAAGTTTTCCTGGCCATTCTTTTCTTAAGAGAAAACTGTAACTCTCTGGTCTGTCGACAACAACTATGTCTATAGTCTGATGAACCCTAGGGTCGAATGACATTATGATTAAAAGATCTCTCAGTTAACCTTTTACTTTAACATATGTCCTATCTAATTGGATGATCCTGGTTTTTGTTATTTCAGGAACAACATTTATTTTTTGGCAAATAGAAAAAGGCATAATATTGGAAGAGACACATAAATATGCTAAACAATTGTGTACATTGAACTTAAAAATTTCATATGTGAGAAGAAAAGGTGTACCTAATATTTTTAACAGGCTCCTACGCTTGCTTAATTTATATTCGTTTCTATCTCCACTTTGTGTATCTCTTGTGTATCACTTTCATGGTTTAATCTTTGAGTAGAAATGACAGTTCCTTTCTATGTATCACGAGGCTTGAAAGAATCGTGTAGGAGCTTATGTTGTTGTGTTAAAGAACAAATATCAAACTTGGAAATATTAGCTTTTGTTTTCTTCATGTCTTCAATTACATTATATTAAATATTGTTGATAGCATGACCATATTTTTTCTAAACTATTTTATTATATTTTATCAAGTAAATCTTAGTGTCATTCCCTATTGAGCTAGATGTGCTTGGTTTATCTTTTTTCTCTAATACAATTTTTCCAATTTAATTATTATTTTTTTCTGGGACAACGTCACTTTGTTTTGGGATGACAAGAGGAGTTGTTATTTTCCTAAGAGGGATGTTATATTATTTGAAAGAAGGATCATTAGATATTGGACCTTTGTTGCGTAAGTTATAACCTTTTGGAGCATCATCTTTAACAACCTACATACATGTGACAAGGATTTCCTCAATATGTTCATCATCTAATTCTGAATACTAGTCCCAAAAGTGCATAGGCGATTCTAGGGGAACTTCATCAACAACACCTAAAGGATATTTTACATCGCTTTCATCATCCGAACTCTGTTGATCTAGCAACTAGTTTATCACTAGGGTCATAGAGTTGACCCACTAAGGGCATGCTCATTCTGAGTGATTTTTCTTATGATAAGAACAAAAATTATCATTACTGAAACTATCTAAGTTGAAATCCATGTGTGGTGGTTTACCTAGTTGTGGCGGGTTGTTTGGCTTCTTAAAGAATGGAAGAAAATTTCCTGGCTTTGATGATCCTTTACCGACATTCTTTTTAAGGTCCAACAATTCATTAGATAACTTCTCAACCATTTTTACCACATTATCAATATCCTTTGACTCCCTATCAGGTGGTTTAGTTAATAGAAATGGTTTATTTACAATCAACTTAGTTTCCTCATAATGTGGATGTTGATCATATGTAGATAACTCTCTTTCCACAGTCTCATCTTCATGAAAGTTTAATGCTAATGTCTTTCTATTAGATCATTTTACAAACATCCCTATGGAGGGGGTTATTACAGTTGTGTAATATTCAATAGCTAATGACTAAGTGAGAGTTACATCATGAGGAAACTTGATTAATATGTTAAGAAATATTTGGTTAAGTGAGGACCCAGTGAGTTGTAAGTTGAAACCAAATCCTGCTCTACTTCTACACATATAACTTATATAAAAGAGCAAGATCATAAAAAAGTGTATACAAATACGTATAACTAGAATATTCTATATTACAATAATTTATACATTAACAAACATCAAATATCAAGGAATTAATATATTCAAATAACTATTTTAAACTGAAGAATCACACTAGTTGTATGAGAATTAATCTATAACAACATAACATTCTTACAATCCTTATGAACAGTGTCCATCTTCACCAGAAATAGTTCCCATCTAAGATCTGTTCATACACAAGGATTCCTTCTATAAAAACTAGCCTTGAGGGATTCTCAATATTCATTAACAAAGTATATGTCCTTGAATCAATTCTTGAGTCTATACATTTCTTGGAAATCCAAAAACAAAGTCCTTTGCAAATGAACTTCTACCATATTTTATACAAAAATTAGTCACTCCCATGTTTCCTTTCATCTTCTTCTTAAATAGGTAGTTACAAAACGGTTCATATTCTCTTCCCTAATGACACGTGTGGAGAAAAGGATGAAATTTAGAGTAGTTAAGAAAGGACGAAAGAAAGGGCAGGTATTATGTCCTTTTCCTATGAACTTTTACTTCTGAGGTAGGTCGTCCAAACTTCCAACTAGTCATAGAGTGATTTGATCCTCCTGTATGTCAATTGATCTAATGGTGCATTGTTCATGGAAATACTCTCATCGTAGGTGCTCATATCCTTATCTAACTTTTTCACGAAATCTTTCACCATCGTATGAAGCTTATAAATAGGTTGTAGCAGATATTGATCAATAAGGTCAGTGGATATGAAGGTAGTTGCTTCAACTATTTGTTTCCTTCAATTTGTGTTGTCCTAAACTGCATTTATCATTTCTTCCACTACTAGGTTCCTTTCAGGCTCATATAACTTTGATATGACCATTTATGATCAATTCCTGAGTAGCTTTAAGGATCCTTGAACATACTGCCATATATTTGGTTACTTCTTTGTCAGCTCTTTATCCTATTTGTTGGCAATGATCCAATGTGTACAATTTGATATTTCTCCCATATTTTAATGGCCTATATAACTCAGGATGTGCATCAATATTTTCCTCTATCCATCTATATATGTCATCTATACCTTTGTGGACAGTGTTCTAATGTGCTAGCTTCATTTGTATCTCATTATTTTGGTCGATGATTATTGCAGTTGCATCTTGGAAGAGGTGTATATGAGCATACATGTCAATAATAGTACCTTCCAAGTCATTTCTAACCTTCTTGGAACTGACTTTGAATCTTTTGAGGCTTCTCTCATCAACCTTTATCTGTCGAAGCTTTTCTTCCAATTCTATGATCCTTAACTCCTTCTCTTCATTTTGTTTGCATAACCTATGTATGTTATCTATATTGGCATCCATGACTGTAGAACCGGCTCTAGTTGTTTCCACATGATCCTCTCTAAAATATCCTATGAATGGTATGTGGGTGACAACTCATATAGGATCTCCTTCCATCACCGAAATCTTCTTAACGCTTTCTTGCGTGATCCTACCAGTTTTAATTTCATACATGAACCTTCTGAGATGTAGTACTTCAACTGGTTGAAATGGCTCCCGTCATCTAAGGGATAAACCAATGTCTATTGTATCTTCCTCTGTGCTTGTGGTAGATGTTCCTGGGATATCTAAATCGATGGGGTGTGTGTCATCCCCTCTTCTTTCTGCATTTTTATTTTTCCTTTCTTTTTTAGCAACTTTGTCGGTTGCTTCCTTCTCTACTTTCTCTATTAGTTTTGTTGCTACTCTTGCTACTTATGCCAAATATTTTTCTCTTTGTGCAACAACATTTGCTTCAACTTCAACTTTGGATTTTTCTTTTTCGGCCTCAACCTTTTTGTTTCTTCTTAGCTTCGTTCTTTTTTTTTTAACACCTTTTCTTTATCTCTCCTCTTTTTTATCCATTGTTGTTTCTTTGTCCTCCTCGATAGATCTTAAATGAGTTGAGATAAATATGGGAGAATATCTCTCAACTTCCTCTTGTTCTACTAATTTTAGGGATTCCTCTCTCATTATTTCTTCATAGGTGATTTGTCCCTTTCGCTAGCCACACCTGTTAAAAATGAATTCATCATATGTTTTGGCATTTTTGTGCCCCTCCTCTTCTTCCCTGAGATCAATAGTGTATTCATAAGGAGTCTTGACACTATTGAAGTGTTCCTTGATGATATTTCTATGATCATGTCTTTTGAATCTCCCTTCTCCAAAGTGATAGGAAAGTAACATGTCTACCTCTGCTTGGGCTTGTTTGGTATTCTCACACAAATAGTTGTTGACGTATAGAGGTAGTGGGGGCCATATCGCTTTCTTTAACATGTACAACATTCCTCCAACCCCATGTATAATAGTCTAGTACGCTACTTCTTGAAGGACGAGCTTGTCAACTACAAATCATGGAAGTAGGTGAGGTGTCTTCATCGCAACATAACCCTTATATAAGTTCCATGCTCCATTAGATACTGGTACTATATTCTTCTTATGATTGATATGGCTTTGTCTTTCATAAAATGGGGAATGGTGAAAAATATGAATTCATATAAAGAAACAAGGAAGTCTTCACAAATTATTTGGTATTTTGCATGGTATTTGTTCTCCCAAAGAAATTTACAATACATGTGGATTGCAGCGTCGGCTGTCAACCAACTCCACCCCATATTTGGATACCTGTGGGTTGTGAACATTATGTCTAGGGGGTACAGGTACATATGGAAACTAGGAAATGTTCCTAGTTGTACTTGCGTTACTGTAGAGATGGAAACACTGAGATTTTTAGACAATATATATGCCCAATTGAATGAAACACCCACATATGCGTAGAAATAAATCAAGGGCATGTATGATGGGGGAAATTGAGTTGTGTTTGGTTCCCTGTATAACCTGCAAATAATGGACACCAAATATTGATAGCATCTCCCTAAGTTAGTCGTGGGGTACCGTCTCTTAGGAATGTATTTAAATTACTTGTCCTCACACGATTTGGAAAATAATTCCTTTGTCATATATTTAAACTCACTAAGGAGATTTACATCCAATCTTTTATTACCTTCGATGTGATAAAATTTAGCTAAAAACTTATGTCCTATAAGAGGCAATGCGTTCTTTTCATGCATTGCATACTTATCGACTACTTACATAGATGTTATTGAAAATTTATGAAATGGAATCTGTGCAAGGGAAGACTGTTGGATGCACTGCAACCCTTAATATCATGATTTTATGATATTTTTGAATGCCTAAAGTTCATCGGGATCTTTTGCTTCTATCGAGAAATTTTACTTCTTAAACATGTAGTACACTTCTCCCCATTTCATAGTTCCTCCATCCTTTTCTAGAAGTACAGATGTATCGTCATATGTAGCCCCATTAATATCTACCTCTCATGTTATTTGTGAGCTACTAGCGGTGTCAGCTTCGACTTCTTTTCCTAACACCTTATTTCTTGGTGACATGTTTGAACTTGCCAAAAGAAAAGATAATTTTAGGGCATATAACAAAATGTAATGTACCATTTGGAATGCAGCTAAAAAAAATGATCATAAATACCAGATCCATTGACACTATTAATAAAACAAAGATTTGTCCTCTGAAGATGTCAAGGTAAAAAGTATGCATGCTTAAGCATCCTGGTAAAATTTGGGGAAGAAAGGGTGGATATTAGGCCTGGAAAAACGAAATCAGAGGTGAGAATATTAACATCTCTGATATAGGTCAGAGAAGTTAGTATTAAGTGTTCCAATAGAACAGAAAAAGAGTGGTGATTAGAGAAGTTAAGGACAACTTCTTTGATTGCATTAGAGGAGTTAGTAAGAACTCCTCCGATGAGGTCATAGGAGTGAATCCCAACTTCTCTGATAAGTCATCGAAAAAGTTCACCATAAGTCTTGAGTGAAAATAACGATGGTGTTGAAAGAAACATTTTGGATCATATCAAAGGAGTTGAAAGTAAATCCTCCAATATGATTAGAAGAGTTATCATTAAGTTCTCTGAGTTGTGTGGGGGAGATTTTTGTAACTCCTCCAAACATATCGAAGGAGTTAGTAATAACTCCTCCGATATGTTCGGAGAAGTTAGTATAAATTGTTCCTATAACAAACTCTTAAGGTTTTTTGAGGTAATATTTTTGTTGAGATTAAAGAGAAGTCAGAGGAGTTTCTTGGAACTCTTCCTATTTGATTGGAAGAATTACCAAGAGACATTCCAATTTGGAAATTCATGGATCAAGGCCTCGAATTAGGTCAGAAAAGTTTAAGGTCGGAAAGAAAAGAATGTGGTGAATACTAGAGCCGACTAGAAGCATTTATGAGCTAAGAACAATTGTGATGGTAGTAAGAAGGTGTGTGATGTGTTGGCATACAATGGTTGTGGAGATAGCCAAAGGCATGTGGGATATGGGGGGGCACTATCCAAATAGGGAAATGAAGACATAAACAAAGTGTAAGGTAAGGAATCAAATGGAAACATAACCCTAAAATAAAAGAAAGGAAAGATGCCCCTTACTTGGATCTAATGCCATGTGGTGAGCAGAGATAATTTGGGAGCTTGAATGAGATATCTCGATGTGTTTAACCTTGGGACTCCTTGATCAATCTCTTTTGATCAAATAGTGATGACTTTACCTCATTCTATTTATATAGACAAAAAGGATATTTTTTCAATTAATGTGACAAGTGGGGTTGTTGAAGTCAGAGAGTTGAAGGACAAGTTCTCCGATGAAAATCAGAGAACTTATATGAAATTCCTCTGATGTTAATTGGGGGACTTGTTCTAAATTCCTCTGATAATATAAAAAGGAAATAGAGAAACTCCTCTAAATAGTGCGATAACACTACATATCAAAGAAGGTAGGAAGATATCTTCCGATAGGTATCAGAGGATTTAAAGTGAACTCCTCTGATTCATATCAGAGGAGTTTGAATTAACTTTGTTGATTTCAAAAAAGAAAGTTTTTTCTTTTAAAAACAAAGTCTTTAAGGATTTTTCAAATAAGGTATGAGTCTTCTATGTAGCTTGACCTAGAGAGGGAGACTCACAAGGATTTATCTCGGGCTCAAAATATGAGGGGCTCCATTTTATAGGGAGACAAGCAATATCAAATGGGTAAATGCAGGGTTGTAGTTCTTGTCACAACAAGTTCACATCATGAAGTTATGCCTCCCATGAGTTGAACTATTCTATTGACCACCATGGTACCAAATGGATATCATGTTATCTCACATTACTCATGCATGTGAAGCTAGTCACACTTGGAGTTTCAAAAGTATTCTAGAGGTCCAAAACCTTAAGATTAATTGGGGTTGAGGCTTACAAAATACCTAACCCTATCCCTAGACAATTATCAAACTATGTTAAATACTAGGCTTCAAGGAAAGGAATGGGTTTGATTTAGGTGGATATTAGTGGCCACCTACCTCTTCCAACTGGATCACATACAATTTTCATCTTGGTAGTTTCTTTCTAGATTTTCAGGTCCTAAATGTTTGGGGTTGTTTTGTGGCCCGAAACAACGTTTTTTGGGATCGACATAGTCACACTATAGATAGAATTAGAGTGTGAAGGTAAAATGTGTATTCTTTGGATATACCTTTCCAATGGGCTATCGTGTGCCTAAAACATATATCATATGCAAACGTTATGACCTCGAGAAGTGGATGTACCAACTTACCCCATCGGGGCCCACAAATTTCTTTATTGAATCGAAGTTAAGTTTCATTGCATATCTATTACTGTTCACCATAAAAAAAATTAATGTTATATATCGTTGTTTCAATTTGTTCCACTCATAAATCCAGATCAATGGTATCAAAGTGGTTTTCTCTTCATTTGTTTCTTTGTGCATGTCCCCAACAAGGTCAGGGTATAAGCAGTTGGGACTTGAATAAGTTGAGCCTTTTCAAGTTCATCCTCGCCAAACCCGACGATCGCCCATGGAAAGAGAAAATAGAGACGATGGGATAGGAGATCCCTTTAAACTATTTCTCGAGGAAGCCCTCGTGTGAGAGAGGAATGAGATGATGGATAATTTTGTGCAAATACTTTAGCGACTACCAACATGCGATGCATCTTCCTCGAGCAGAGTTTCCACCCCCTTCAAGGTACATATCAATTTTGATGTTCCTATATTTGAAGGTCAAATAGATGCATATGTTGTAGACAAATAGTTAAACCTTGTATAAGGGTATTTCTCTATCCATAACTTTTTCGATAGAGAAAATATTACATTTGTGCTCCTTAAGTCCATCCCCCATGTCAAATATTGGTGGGACACTTTATGTGAGAAAAAGGAAACAAAGAATCTACATTATTTGTATTTTCACCCACTTAGGGTTATTTCAGGGATGATATTAAGGAAAAATACTACCTTGTTGGAAGTTATGATGACTTGTATACAAGATGGACCAGACTGCAGTATGAAAGGGACCAAATATGGCTAGAGTTCACCAATGTCTTCCAAACCTTGCGGACCAAGTCGGGTATCAAAGAATCTAAGTGAAATCTAGTGATAAAGTACCATGATGGTTTAGATAGATACATACAGATAGAAATCAAGTTTTTGGACATCTTTTCCTTGGGAAAAACCTTTCAATATGCTGTCAAAATCTAGTAGAAGATTAAAAGGAAGATGTGACAGTTTGGGTTTGTGAAATCCTCACAGTAGAAGCAGGGAAACAAAAACCCCAAACTACTGAACAAAGGAAAGAGAAAGGATGAACATCCTTAGGAAAACTAGTCTAATTCACAAGGAAAGAAGGACAATGGGAATAAAAATAAAGGCATTAGGAAGTGGTGCAAGTTCCATAAGATCCCCTGGCATAAAACCGATGAATGTCGCTCAAAGAAACCATTGGTGGCCAAGATGAAATCCTATGAATCAGATGTGGGTTTTGACTCTAAGTCATAACCAGAAAAAGGGAGACAGATCATTGCCACATAAACCAGTGCCTTCATTTCTACCACCAAGATCCATCCCAGTGAGCCTGATGAACCATAGGAAGGTGAGTGCCTATTTCATTCATAGATGTGGGTGAACGATACTCCATTTCACTTCATCATTGACAATTGTAGCTAGAATAAACTCATCTCAATGTAGGTCGTCAAGCATTTGTCTTAGTTGAAAACAATGCACCCACAGTCGTACACCATCAGATGGCTTTGCCAAGGGAGAAATCTCCACATCAGCCAATAGTGTCTCTTGCCCTATGACATCAATCCCTTCAAATATGAGGCATTGTGTGATGTCTCCCCTCTTTAAGTTTGTGATGTCCTTTTGAGAAAATATTATTTATGGAAATGTCATGTTGTATATGAGTCTAGGCCTTGTATTGTTATTATTATTTTGGACAGGAAATTGTACAGGATACCCAAGGTAGCCCCACTTACTATGATTTCCTTGATCTCTACGAAGAAATATAGGAAGGTCATATCTTAGACTGAGAAGTTTTTCTTCTTTATGATTCATGCTCAAAGTGAGGAGAAGGTTGTAGCCACATCCATGGCCTCTGCGACAGGTCTCTCCACGCAGTAGAAACAAGCTGATATTCTCCTCACCCACTAGGGTATCTCTACACTATTAGGTCAAGCATTCAATCAATATGCCCCAAATGCACGGCTACCCAATGGGTCAGTATATCGCCACTTGTTGTTAGAAAATGAGGAAATCAAGCACCAAATCCAAGAGATGCCTGAAAATAGGCACATCCAGCTAAGCTCATCACCTTGTGGAAGCCCAATCGTGCTTGTATAGAGGAAAGAGGGGACCAGGAGACACTGCATTGATTACCAGGCCCTAAATAAAATCACATTCAAGAACTGATACCCAATTATCTGAATTGATGATCTCCTTGACCTAAGTCAAATTTACTACTTTAAAAATGATTCGGGAATCTAATAGCTTCTTGATTTGTTTTTGTATCAGAGGTTCGAGAGTCAGATGTATCTTTCTAAGATTTGTTTTTAACAAATTGATCCCTTCTTTGATGGGAATCACATGTATAATTTTTGTATCATACATCTTCAAATCATCATATGTCCATTTAAAAACATATTGATACTTATTGAACAATTACGTGAATGTGAACTTTTCTGAATACGAACAAAAGGTGCCTAGATTAACATATTTAGGTTGCTCAGATGTTCCCAAATTGACCAAGAAATGCATCATAGTGGATCTATTGGTCTTCAAATTTGTTGTCCTCCTGAAATTGGATTCTAAATCAAATAAATTTTTAAGAGTCAAAATTATTTTCAGAACAAATTTTTTCTTTAACTTGTTAGTTTCTTCTCGATAAGTTTGTAACTCTTGTTAATGTATCTCATCATCGATCACTGAATTTTGAAATGTTTATGAACTAGTGAGAAAGTTGATAATCTGAGAATCATTATCGAACACTCTCTAACTCATGATATTTCCTGGTATGGAGGGCCTAAACATCATTTCAACGAAAAATCCATCATTAGGAGGCATAAATCTAGATGTTGCATTGGCCAATATATTGAAATCTATATTTTGATCATGTGGTATATAATAAATATTAAATTCATCAAACAAATAAAGCATGTTCCATACCTCTTTCTAGTAAGCCTTTAGATGTGGAGACAAGAAATGGATATTGTTTCTTACTCATCAAAAAATTATTTCTGAATCACCAAACACCTTAAGATATTTTACCTGAATATCAATGGTGTTTTTAAGGCCCTGAACTAAGGATTCATATTCAGTGGTGTTGTTGGCACATTCAAAGTCCAAGTGACATGATATTAGAATTTTTCCTTGACTAGGATTGATTAGAACACATTCTATTCTGGCTCCATCCTGTGTTTTAGAGCCGTCAAATAACATGGTCCACATGTCAAGAATATTAGTATTGTTAGTAAAACTAAATCCTAACTTAGTTAGTACTGGACATGCACTACTATGGATTCGTGGGTGGAGGCTTGATTTTAATTTTGATGGTATCTCAGAAGTTATTTCTTCATAACAACTGTAATCAATTTCAAAAAAATAATTCCCCAAAGGGGAATGGGAAAATCTTGTGGGCTTGTTATTACCTTCTAATTTTGTCGCTATGTGCTTCATGTGTGCCTCATTGTTTATACATATTTGATTTTCTTTGCCTTTATGAGGAAGCCACATATGATACCAATCATAAAAGAAGTAACCTTGAAGTTTGGTTGACCAGTCTTTGCTTAAGAGAAAATTGTAACTCTCTGGTCTGTCCACAATAGTTATGTCTATAGTATGATGAACGCTGGGGTCAGATGACAGTCTGATTAAAAGATCTCTTAGTTCACCTTTTACTTTAACATATGTCCTATCTAATTAGATGATCCTGATTTTTGTTATTTGTAGAAAAACATTTATATTTTGGCAAATAGAAAAAGGCATGATATTGGAAGAGACACATGAATATGCTAAACAATTGTGTACATTGAAATTAAAAATGTCATATGTGAGAAGAAAAGGTGGTACCTAATATTTTTAAAAGGCTCCTATGCTTGCTTCATTTATAGTCATTTCTATCTCCACTTTGTGTATCTCTTTTGTATCACTTTCAAGGATTAAGCTTTTAGTAGAAATGACAGTTCCTTTCTATGTATCATGAGGCTTGAAAGCATCGTGTAAAAGATCATGTTGTGTTAAAGAACAAATATCAATCTTGGAAATATTAGGTTTTGTTTTCTTCATGTTTTAAATTACATTATATTCAAGATTGTTGATAGCATGACCATATTTTTCTCAACTATTTTATTATATGTTATCAAATAAATATTAGTGGCATTCCCTGTTGATCTATATGTGCTTGGTTTATCTTTGTTCGCCAAGACAATTTTGCCAATTTTATTATTAGTTTTTTCTGGGACAACGTCACATTGTTTTGGGACGACATGAGGAGTTGTTATTTTCCTAAGAGGGAGGTTATATTATTTGAAATAAGGATCATTAGATATTGGACCTTTGTTGTGTAAGTTATAACCTTTTGGAGCATCAACTTTAACAAACTACATATCTCCGCCAAGGATTTCCTCAATATGTTCAATGTCTGATTCTGAATGCTAGTCCCAAAATTTCATAGACGATTCTAGGGGAGCTTCATCAACAACACCTGAAGGAGCTTTTGCATGGCTTTCATTATCTGAGCATTGTTGATCTAACAACTAGTTTATCACTAGGGTCATAGAGTTGACCCACTAAGGGCATGTTGATTCTGGATGACTTTGCTTATGATAAGAACAAAAATTATAATTACTGAAACTATCTAATTTGAAATCCATGTGTGGTGGTTTAACTAGTTGTGGTGGGTTGTCTGGCTTCTTAAAGAATGGACGAAAATTCATTGGCTTCGATGATCCTTCACTGACATTCGTTTTAAGGTCCACCAATTCATTCGATAACTTCTTAACCATTTTTACCACATTATCAATATCCATTGACTCCCTATCAGGTGGTTTAGTTAATAGAAATAGTTTATTTACAATCAATTTAGTTTCCTTATAATGTGGATGTCGATCATATGTAGATAACCCTATTTCCACACAAGGATTCCTTCTATAAAAACTGGCCTTGAGGGATTCTTAATATTCATTAACAAAGTATATGTCCTTGAATGAATTCTTGAGTCTATACATTTCTTTAAAAGCCAAAAAAAGTCCATTGCAAATGAGCTTCTATCATATTTTATACAAAAATTAGTAACTCCCACGTGTCCTTTCGTCTTCTTCTTAAAAAGGTAGTTACAAAATGGTTCATATTCTCTTCCCTAATGACAAGTGTGGAGAAAAGGATGAAATTTAGAGTAGTTAAGAAAGGACGAAAGAAAGGGTAGGTATTATATCCTTTTCCTATGAACTTTTACTTCTGAGGTAGGTCGTCCAAACTTCCAACTAGTGATAGAGTGATTTGATCCTCATGTATGTCAATTTATCTAATGTTTCATTGTTCATGGAAATACTGTCATCGAGGGTGCTCGTATCCTTCAATAACTTTGTCACAAAATCTTGCACCATCGTATGAAGCTTTATAGCTTGTATCAGATGTTGATCAACAAGGTCAGTGGATATGAAGGTAGTTGCTTCAACTATTTGTTTCCTTCGATTTGTGTTTTCCTAAACTTCATTTTTCATTTCTTCCACTAATAGGGTCCTTTCAATCTCATATAACCTTGAGACGACCATTTATGATCAATTCCTGGGTAGCTTTATGGATCCTTGAACATATTGCCATAGATTTGGTTACTTATTTGTTAGCTTTTTTTCCTATCTGTTGGCAATGATCAAATGTGTACAAATCGATCTTTCTCCCATATTTTAACGACCTATATAACTCAGGATGCGCATCAATATTTTCCTCTATCCATCTATATATGTCATCTATACCTTTGTGGACAGTGTTGTAATGTGCTAGCTTCATTTGTATCTTGTTATTTTGGTCGATGATTATTGCAACTGCATCTTGGAAGAGGTGTATATGAGCATACATGTCAATAATGGTACCTTCCAAGTCATTCTGACCTTCTTGGCATTGAATTTGAAGCTTTGGAGGCTTCTCTCATCAACCTTTATCTGTCAAAGCTTTTCCTCAAGTTCTATGATCCTTAACTCCTTATCTTCATTTTGTTTTCATAACCTATGTATGTTATCTATATTGGCATCCATGACTGCAGAACCGGCTCTAGTTGTTGCCACATGATCCTCTCTAACATCTCCTATGACTTCTACCTGGGTGAAAACTTATATAGGATCCCCTTTCATCACTGACATCTTCTTAACGCATTCTTATGTGATCCTACCATTTTTACTTTCTGTTAAGCCCTAATATTGGCTCATTACCCCTTAATTGGGGAATATTAGATTAGTAATGTTATTTGATTTATGTCGGCTTTAGGCCATTAGTTGTAATTATACCTCCTAGTCTCCTATATATACCAAGGAGACATTTTCATTTTGAATCATCTTGTACTTGAACATTTAAGTGGGGTAAAGGGAGGTTGCCCCCTCAAAGAGGCTTATTATCTGAAATTCTCTCTTTTTCATGGCGTTGAGTAATTTTTCTGAAGATTTTCTATGCTATATTGATATTTGGTTCTTAACATATGGTATTAGAGCTCAAGTTCTTGGGGTTTCGCTGCTACATCTAAGACACTGTGGAATTTTAGCTATAACTTGTTTTCTACAATGTTTCAAAAGGAATGGCTTGGAGGATATTTAACACATGGATCAAGGTACGTTGGGTTAAAAATTCAACTCCTGAGGCCTTATACTTTAGGAGATACAACCTATACAAGATAGGGTTCTAGAATCATCCTGAAATGGGTCATTGCGGAATTTTCGCTATTAAAATTTTTTTGTAATGTTTCAGACCCTGAAATCCAAAGAACATTTAAAAAAATTAGTAAGGTATCTATGGTAAAAATTTTAGTTTCTGGGTCATCTTAAATTTGTAGATACACCTTGTGTAAGATAGGGTATTTGACTAGTCCTATTGACTAGTCTCAAGAAGGTGTTCTAGGTAAAAAAATCATAACTTCTTGCTAGAGTATCCAAATTGAGTGGGACTGGTTTCATTGGATCGTGGACAGTCTGTAGTATTTTTGGTGCAAGTTTCAAAATTTTATATCAATTATTTTGTGTGGGGCATGCTATACAAGTGAGATCTCCTGGAAAGGCCAAAAATCGGCAAGTTGTGAGGAAGTTACCGTAAATTCCACTTGGCACATCCAATTTTGATCAGACCTATGGAATTGCAAAGAAGAAATATTAGAGAACTACATAAAAGAAAGTTTCATACCCAGAAGGGCCGAAACTTGGGAGATACAACAGAACAAATATTGTCTAGCAGAACCACCTCAAAATCAAGGTTCAAAAGTGATACTTGGCCAACATGCCACCCAAAAAGGGAACTTCTACACCAAACAAGCCTCCAAAAAATCCTACTTGGACTCTTGATGAAGGTGAATAAATGCATAGGGACATAAATGAACTACAAAATAAGATGGATTCAATGGAATCTAAGATGGATTCAATGGAAGCTAAGATGGATTCAATGGAAGCTAAGTTGGATACTAAGATGGATTCAATGGAAGCTAAGTTGGATACTAAGATAGATGGTTTAAAAGAGGAGATCATGGAAGTATTGAAAAATTTTGTAACAGAGAAGACACCTGAAATTGAAAATGCATCCCATTAAATTCATGATGAGGACACAAGGAAGGTGAATCAAGAATGGAGAAACTCCAACTTTGGTTTGAAGACCAACCACGTTCCTAAGATTGATATGAGGAAGTTTGATGGCAAGGACCCAATCAC
>JASDQU010236551.1:603-17001 GCA_032191745.1 Picea mariana
GATGAGGCCCCATAATTAGGGTCGACGGTTTACCCCACTTACCATCCATGGAACATGGGGAAGTATTCAAAGGTTTCTCCTTGAGTACATTTCCTCGAAAAATAAATAAATCAACGAGTTCAAAAAATGATTCCATGAATAAAAAATTATTTACAGTGTGAAGGAAATGCAACCATGAGTCACATTGTATGAAGAGAAGAGAAGGAAATTGGAAAAAGATAGGAAAGATCCATATGGTTGAACAATAAAAGCATGACTTATCTAATCATTTAAAATAAAATATGCCAATGATTTATCCCAATTGTTGGGTGGCTAACTAGATTAGAGAGAAATATGGTGCGTCTAATCATTACCCATGTGGTGAAGAGGATGCACTAAATAGAAGGATTGGGTGCAACAAATATATAATAATCTTGACTCTATTTCAATTGTTCATTTTGTAATGCATGTTGAATTATAACATGTATTGTGTTTTTTTATTAATACTCAGGTTACTGGACATATGCCATCGTCCTCTATTCACATTTTTATAAGTGAGGGAGATAATTAAGGTGATGGGAACAAAGAGTGATGTGTACATGTTTTATTTCAACATTTATGTTGTGGATGTGTCATTTTATTATGGTTTTCCATAATTGGCCAGCAGAAAAATTTGAATAATATTTTTTGTTGGGACTTAGAGACCAACCAATTGAATCTTGATTAGCATTAGTACATGATCCAATTGGATCAAACACTATTTGAAAATAGTTTTGTTTAGAAAAAAACGTGTTTCAAATATGTCACAGAGTATTTGATTTGACTGTACACATTCAAATTCCGATTGATATGTTTATCCGTTCGAATAATAGAAGGGTTGAACCATTCTCTTTGACTTTTTCTCCAACTTTATGAATGCTGATAAATTGTATATTTCATTACATTATTAAAACTTTCATTTTCTATCCAATTTGTTCAAATTTGATCCTTTAGATTGTGATTGGACCCGTTCATAAAATATAATCTATTATGTGTTGGATAGGGATTGGAAGTTTGTCTTGAGACACTATCGGAGATCAAAAAACGTGTTTGAAAACAACAATGTTATCGTGCCCAATGATGGACATAATTAGGGTGATGGGAACAAAGAGTGATGTGCACATGTTTTATTTCAACATTTATGTTGTGGATGTCATTTTATTATGGTTTTATATAATTGACTAACTATGTATGCATTTTAATTATCCAAGTGTTTGTTAGTTTTGCAATTATGTAATGACATTTATTCAGAAAAAACGATCGACCCAAATCATGGTAGAGAATAAAAGTATAATTAGTGGTGATTTCAAATGCATATTTAATGAGTATATTTAGGCATTATTTGTTATTTCCAAGTTTCAATAATTTCAAAAACTTAATACAAATACAAAAAATATTTTTTCTTCATTTTACGATGTTGAATACGAGAAGTTAACAGGCATTTATAGCCATGGTTTTGAAAAAAATATGTTTTTGAACTTCCATCTCATTAATGAATTATAAATCATTTTTAATTATAATATCTGCATGTCATCTACTTTTGTAAGAATAATTAACAACTATTGTTGTCAATGTCACTTTAGTTGAAGGTAATTTTTAATCTCTTTTTGTATTTAATATAGAAAATTAATAATTTTTTCATGATTTAATATGCAAGCTGTTATCACTATACTATTAACCTCATAATTATAAAGTTCTATAGTTTAAGCATTTTCTTAGTTTAAATATTTTTAGAAGATAGTTTATTCTAGTTTGTTATGATAAAGACACCTAGCTTCTATGTAAAGAACACCCATCATACTCATGTGATTATGTGATTGGTTGTTCTCCTAGAATTTAGTTTAGAGTTGAGCTATATAAACTATCTCTTTCTTCAAGTGAGGTTAAGTAGGTTTTGAGTCCTCACTTCTCTTTGTAATATTTCTTTTGATATTAATAAAATTATGACTCTGAGGACGCTTGCTGAAATTTATCATGGTATCAAAGCCATGTTGAAAGAGTCATGGTGATGAGAATTCTATTGTGATGAAAGAGTCATGGTGATGAGAAGACCATAATGGATGTGTGAAGAAGAAGACTCCAAAGCTTAAGATCGGTTCCTTCAACAAACAAAACAAAGTCTTCAAGGAGGTATTCTGTTATTTCAAGTCAGGGAAATTATTTGCAATTCATAAAATTATTTGAAATTATTTGTGAAATAAACTAGATCTACCATTTTTTTTAAATCTTCATGATTTTTTCTAGATTTGATAAGCAAATGTGTAGATATATATCTAAATCTTGTTGGACACACCGACCACATTGAGAGGGGCGATGAATAATTGTGTGGATATTTTTACACTTCTTTCAAAACTTAGTTAATAACCACTTCAAACATTATTATTCATTCACAATTACCTACTTGCACATATCAACAACATACATCAATAATAGAGAACTATAAGCCATCACCATAATGAACACAAAGAACACCGGATATATGTGTAATATTTTTGTATTATTTGTTTACATGAAGACTAAAATATACAAGGTTTATCATCACCAACTGAAAACAGAACCAACTCCAAGAGAGTACCAAATCCCAATACAAGACCCAACTTGCAGATCTTAGCACCAATTGAGATGTGAGGAATCCAACCCTCAAGTACAAGACCCATCTTATAGATAGAAAACAATCTGTCAAATCTTCTCTACAGGTCCACAACCTGTATATGCTGCAACACGTGTATGTATGCGCCATGTTCTCATTCAACCCACGTATGTACGTGACCTGTCCTATGGCAGCCTGTGTACACACTAAAAAACCTAGGGTTTCTAGTTTTCTGCAACTCTGAAACTTTGTTGCCTATGTCACATCCACTTGTACCTTGTCACTGCATCCAACCTGTGCCATCTGTACCATGTAATCAAGGAAGAATCTCCAAAAAACTATGCATGTCCCTCATGTATACATCATCATACAACATAGATACCCCTCAACCATATCAAAACTGTACCATACATAAGAATGTTTCTTACTCAGTGAACCAACTAGCATATACCATATCCAGATCTCACAAAAAAACCATTCCAAGAATGCTTCAAGAATTCACCATACCATAAGTAGATCTAAGGATAAAAAAAAATGTAACCATACCAGAACTTTTGTAGATGATCTGGACCTGTAGAGTGCTGACCTGGGAACTTGCTTCAGACTCCAGAGACCTGGAACCAACATCTACTTAGGTTTTCATGCCATTTTCAGCTGTACAGGAACTTCCCTTCAACATATTGCACATGTACGCTGCCTCATCCATTGTATACCGCATATGTACACGACCTCCTCCACTGCAACATGCATACACTTCAGAAACTAGGTTTTTTCTGAAACTCCAAGATTTTTTCTGTCAACCTTCTTCAGAATTACATAACTTCAGATGTATCAATGGGTACCTGCAATAAACCTTTCACCAAATCATAGATATTCAATATGCTCAAATTTCATCCTCATAAGAGACCCTTGCTCTCTTATTTATAATCTCCAAGTGGCTTCCTCTAGGGGTTATCTTCTAACTAACTTCCTTCTTTTAGGGATAACCCAATTCTAAATACTTTGCCCACTTACAACCACCTTATCAACAAATAGTAAATTCACCACTTCTAGTTGCAACTAATTTATTTTTAATTATTTTCTTTTTGCAACAACTTAACCCGTGATTAACTCCTAGTTACAACCACTTTGACTAGTCAACTTCTTATATAAACTTCTAGAATAATTTGACTTCCTTGACCTTCTAGGGACTTCTATATAACTCATGAGGGTTCTCCAACTTCAGTAAACCACATCTCCTCAACCGTGAGGAACTACGTGACGTATCACATATAACCAAAAACGACATGACATGTGCTATCCATATAGAATAGTCTCACTTGAAAATTCATTGACCTTCATTACATTATTCCTCAACCAAACTTGGGTTCCTTAACCTCATTGCTAGGACTACTCAACCACTTAACCATTTGGACTTCACAAAGCGTCTTCCCGTGAGGGATTTCACCATAAGGGGACGAATTTGGAGTTCATACATTTGTTACTTCCTATCAACCATGACATGACATCAATGATAAACCTTCCTTTGGTATCAACCTTGACATCAATGAAAACACATCACTATGACACCACTTGACATCAATGACAACATAGTACAACAATATCCCCCTTTGGAATTGATGTCAACACCAACAATGATGTCAAAACTTAGACATGGAAATGCTCATGCCCCCCTTGTGATCATTCTTCCTCATCAATGTTTCTATCTCTACCCATTTGACATCAATGGAAAAGGGTATATCTCTTTGGGGTTCCTCCCCTCGAATGAACTCTCCTTGGGGCTGCTCTCCTTTTCTACATTGTCATGTTCTTTCTCTTCATCTGAATAATCTCTCGCCCTTTGACAAATGATATCACTCTGAAGCAATGATGATGGCATGGATGCTAATGCTCCCTCTATGATCATCTCCATCATCTCTCCTCCTGGAATTATAGCTTTGCAACCAATCATGGGAAAAATAATAACTCCCCTTGTGTCTTCTCTACAAGATGTTATGTAATCATTGTTAACAATATGCTACCACTATAATCTGCTTCTACCGCGGATGTTGCTGCTTTACCAAAACACTGATCAACTACTCAACAATATTGCATCAAGAATACCATGATTTGTTATTGCTTTGATGATCCTTGGACATGTCCATGCATCAACCATGTATCAACTTGTACCATCAAGCATGCACCAAACCTATACCAACACAAGTAAATCAACTATGCACAACACAACCTGGCACATCAATCTCATCAAGCAAATCATATCTATTCACCAAGAAAACTCTCAACCGTATGAAAAATATCACCAAGATGTGCATCAACCAATACTACTCACAAACATCAACAAAATGTAGCACAATCAAGATGTGCTTCTAAAAGTATATCCATACATATATGCCACATCATCCATAAACCATGTGCCAACTAGAAAGTGCCTCTAACAATGTACCACGTATGTACCAATCACACATCAAATATATATCAAGCTATGACTCATCAATATGTACTGACATCACCATACCATACACCTCATGTATGTGCCAACTCATCAGCTGTATGTCCTAGTATGAAAGTCAACCATATGCCAAAAATATGTGCCAAATGTGTACCAAGAATATATCAAGACCACCAACAAGTGCCTCTATTACTGTACCAATACCAATAACATCATCAAACATACAACATGCTCCATAAAAAGTATCTCAATCATGTACCCAACATGTACATCAACCAAATGTCAAGATATACCTCTAACAATACATCACACTATCATAAACCCTTACATCAAATTATGTGCCAAAAATTCACCAACAATATGTCCCGATATTTATCTTCAAACATGAACTAACAATATACCAAGATCATCAATAAATTTTTTCTCACAATACACCCCAAGATATATCAATAGATCTCACATATGTACCAACCATGTACTACAACATATCTACCTCAAAAACATCAAGAATAATGTAGCCAATGGTGCCTCTAAACTTATACCAAGAATGTCCCTCAATAGATCAATGACATACCTTTAGATAATATCATATTACCCATGATATACCTCATAAACAACCTTACTGATAAGTACCAGCATTGTACTTTGCCAGAAATGCATCAATCCACACACTAGGGTTTGTGTAACCATGCGTCCAAGATCGGCCTCAAACATATGCTCCAAAACTCAATCATATATTATCACCATACATTCATCGAACACACATACATACATACCTTTATTCATGAAAACCTCAAGCATACCATCTCAGACCTTGTATAAACTATGATGTACCATCAAACCATGTTGCAACTCATCCATACACCTCTTTTACAAACATTTACCTCATATACACGACCTGTCCTCCTACATCTCACATATGTACGAGACCTTTACATACAACAACTCACGTATGTACGCGACCTTTACATACAATAGCTCGTGTATGTACGCAACTGTTCCCATAGGAACCTGTGTATGCCTCAGAAAACACTTAAGCTTGCCTCAATGTATCCATTATTTATGCCTTCATTCATGTCTGGTTGTTCAGTCTTGTTCATCCACTTTTGAGAGTGTCATGTTCTCTGATTACTTGTTCTTTCAAATTCCATCCTTTCAAAATTGTCTTTATTCCATGCTCTAATTTCCATATTGTATGAAACATTTGTCATTGACCATCTTCTTGCATTCCAACAATCTTAGGATTTGTTGCTAAACTCACTACAGTTGTAACATCTCATGGTGTGACAATGTGTAGCAATGTGCCCCACAAGATTACATCTCCAACATCTTTCCTTGCATAATGTCTGAAATCCAAAGATTTGTGACCATATTCATTACATGAGAAATAATGACCATTGAAAAAATTTTCATACCTTTGCTTTTGTGTCAACCTTGAAGGTATATCTCTTCTAAATTTTCTTTCAGGTGTAGAATTGGCTTCTTAGTGTCTTCCTTGTTCTAATATTCTGAAGGTTTCCTTGCTTTGTGTAGCATGGCTTTCACCCTTTGAAAATGAATGACCTACATCGTGCTTCTTAGAAGTGCCAGCTTCATACTTTGCAACTTCTTTGTTGTATCAAAGACCTGATTTATCATTTGGTGATATTTGACTATCCAAGATTTCATCCAAGGTTGTTGAGATGTTCATGAACTTGATATGAGTGTTTGACTTCTCTGCTTTCCTTCTGAGATCGACAACTTTTTCTTCCAGCTTATGGCATGATTCTTCCTTTTCACTTACCTAATTCTTCAATAGTTCCTCTATCCTTTTGGATTCTTCAATTTGGGTCTTCAAATTGACATTTATTTCTTTTGTTTCTTTAAGCTCATCATTTACCTTCTTATTTTCTTCTTCTTGATTAATTATATCAATCCTTAGTCTCTTGATCTCTTCTTTTTTTACTTCTAATTGAGTCCTTTTCTTAGATATGACCTTTTGCAGTTGTTTCACTTTCTTCTTGTTTCTTTAGCATTTGTTTTAGTGACATGAAATTCCTTTGGTACTTTTATAGAGCTTCCTTAGTGATTTTTTCAATATCCTCAAAAGAATATGAATCATATTTGGTTTCATTGCTAACTTCTTCTAAACCATCTAGAATTTTTTTTTTAAGCTTCAACAAATCTTCTAGATATTCTTCTTTAGTTGGAGAAGATCATTCAACATCATTGCATTTAGAATTATTTCAATCAGAAGATTTTGGAGAGCCTTTACATTCATTGATGACTGAGTCTTGATATGCCTTCTCTAGCTTTAGCCATAGGTCCTTGGTGGAGGTACATTGTCCTATGATTTCTTTGAAAGAATTGAGAGTCCATTGAAGATAGTAATGAATGCCACTACATTGTTCTTCTTTGCTTCCTTTTGAGATGCAGATTTTGACTATTTCTTCGAGGGAACTGATCCAACAAAAATTGTATCCCAAACACCTGCTCCTTTTGACATCAAATACCCTTTCATTTTTATTCTCCATGATGATTAATCTGTCTCATTAAATAAGGGAACTTCATCTACATGTTCATCCATTTTTGTGTCCATGGACCTCCTTCAAGATTGTAAGGCTTATAGTGAAGTCTTGCTCTGATATGAAAATTGTTAGACACACCGACCACACTGAGAGGGGGGGGGGGAGTGAATCAATATGTGGCTCTTTTTACACTTCTTTCAAAACTTAATTAGCGACCACTTCAAACATTATTATTCATTCACAATTATATACTTGCATATATCAACAACATACATCAATAATAGAGAAGTATAAGCCATCACCATAATGAACACAAAGAACACCGTATATATGTGTAAGATTTTTGTATTCTGTGTTTACATGAAGACTAAAATATTCGGGGTTTATCAAAACCAACTGAAAAGAGCACCAAATCCAAGAGAGTACCAACTCTCAATACAAGACCCAGCTTGCAGATCTCAGAACCAATTGAGATGTGAGGAATCCAACCCTCAAGTATAAGACCCAGATAATAGACATAAAAAAAATCTATAAAATCTTCTCTGTAGATCCGTGACCTGTATATGTTGCAACACATGTATGTACATGCCCTATTCACTTTTAGCCCACATATGCACACCACCTATCCTCTAGAATTTTTTGTACACCCTTAGAAAACTAGGGTTTCTATTTTTCTGCAACTCTGAAACTTTGTTGCCTCTGTCACATCCACTTGTAGCCTATCACTGCATCCAACCTATGTCATATATACCATGTCATCAATGAAGCATCTCCAACAACCTATGCATGTCCCTCATGCATACATCGTCATACAACATAGATATCCATCAACCATATCAGAACTGTACCATACATAAGAATGTTGCTTACTCAGTCAACCAACCAACATATCCCATATCCAGATATCACAAAAAAACCATGCCAAGAATGATTCAAGCATTCACCATACCATAAGAAAATCTAAGCATAAAAAGAAACATGTAACCATACTAGAACTTATTTAGATGATTTGAAACTATAGAGTGCTGACATGGGAACTTGCTTCAGACTCTAGGGACCTGGCACCAACATCTACTCAAGTTTTCATGCCCTTTTCAGTTGTATGTGACCATCGCTTCAACATATCACATATGTATGCTACTTCATCCATTGTATACCATGTATGTACACGATCTCATCCACTGCAACACACGTACACTTCAGAAACTAGGGTTTTTTCTGAAACTCCGAGATTTTTGCCATCAACCCTCCTCAGAGTTACATAACTTCAGATGTATAAATGAGTACCTGCAATAAACATTTCACCAAATGATAGATATTCAATATGCTCAAAATTAATTCTCATAAGAGACCCTTTCTCTCTTATTTATACTCTCCAAGTGGCTTCCTCTAGGGGTTATCTTCTAACCAACTTCCTTCTTTAAGGGATAACCCACTTCTAACTACTTTGTCCACTTACAACCACATTATCCACAAATAGTAAATTCAAAACTTCTAGTTGCAACTAATTTATTTTTAATTATTTTCTTTTGCAACAACTTAATCCATGATTAACTCCTAGTTGCAACCACTTTGACTAGTCAACTTCTTCTAGGAAATTCTAGAATAATTTGACTTCTTTGACCTTCTAGGGACTTCTAGATAACTCCTGAGGGTTCTCCAAATTCACTAAGCCATATCTCCTCAACCGTGAGGAACTACGTGAAGTCCCACATATCATTGGAAACAGAACGAGATGTACTAACCATGTAGAATAGTCTCACTTGCAAATTCATAGACCTTCATTACATGATTCCTCAACCAAACTTGAGTTCCTTAACCACACTTCTAGGACTACTCAACCACTTAACCATTTGGACTTCACAAAGCGTCTTCCCATTTAGGATTTTACCACAAGGCGACCACTTTGGAGTTCATCCATTTGGTACTTCCTATCAACCATGAAATGACATCAATGATACAACTCCCTTTGATATCAACCTTGACATCAATGAAAACACATCAATATGACACCACTTGACATCAACCCTTTTACATCAATCCTTTGACATCAATGACAACATAGTACAACAAATTTGATTTTTTTTTTAGATATCACAAATTTGTATTATATCTAAAGTTTTTGTATATAAAATTTAAAAAAAGGGCCTCCTCATTGTAAAAATTGCCAAGATTTATTAAAATATAGAAATTGTGAAGCCAAGAAACATAGGAAATTGGCAAGATTGATCCATAAAAGTGCAGTGATCTACTTGGCAATATTTTCCTTGGTTCGATGTTATATATATATTTCTCCCACTATTTTCATGTTGAGGGTTGGATGTCAAATATTTGCATAAGATATTGATGGCATATTATCCATGATTCTCTCCATAACATTAATAACATAATATGTATGAGTTTGTTTTTATTATTCTTTGCGTGAAATTGGAATTTTAGGAAGGGCCGAGGAGTGATAGATTGGTCAAAATTTGAGATCCGTGAAGTTGGCAAAAACTCTCCTACATAAAATCACCATATCTGAGATCCATGAATTTTGTTTTCGAGGTTCTTGAAGGTTACCAACAAAGGTACTGTTGTAGTCTAGTTGCATTGGCATATTCACCCTTCCGCAAGGGAAGGAGGTCTCACCCGAAGTGCAATTGAGACTTTGTGTGATAAAGCAAATTACAGAGGATACATCATCTGATATAGGACCTCATAGCATAATTCCATACTTATGTGTAAAGAGATCATATCATCATAATCTTTAGGTTGATAAAGACATTGAACAGTCTGTGTTGTGCTATGTTAAAGTAAACACATACATTACAAAAATTGCTAAAATAGTAATGCAATTAGTAAATACACAACACAGGAAATATTATATGAAAAGAAGACCAAGAATTCATCAATAAAACAACAAAATTTTAGTGCCTGAATACTCCTTTATATATTATTATATCTCATACTAGTGAACATAGGGCATGTCTTTCATATCACAACTTACACAATTGAACCAGAACTAGTTGTTCGCTTGGAAGATAGATCCTAGCAAAGTAATCTCATACAACAACAGAATATCAACAAAATAGTATAGCAAAACCCATGTCCATTCTAAAATCCCAACCCTTTCCCGTTACATTTTCCCCAATTTATATCATTTTTTTGGTTGTTTCTTGATTTCGCTCCCCTGGTTTCTTGATTCCACTTTGTCTCTTCTTACACCTGAAGCTTCTAGGTTTTTTCACTTCTTCCTCGAGTTGGTGCATCACTCTTTTTCCTTGTTGGTGCATTGACAGTTAACTTTCCTCCCATTTTATCTAATGTTGATGTCCTATGGGGTTCCTCAAAACCTTTATGTGTCCGCAAAACTGGTTCTTCAAAATGGAGGGCCCAATAGGTCCCGAACATAGTCCTTGACTCATCTCGAGTCAACCTTTTTCCTCTTTGCTCTTCTCTCCCTTAAATGAAGGGCACAACTTTGGTACAATATGTAGTGCTTGCTATAAAAAACTGCCATATTTCTTGACTCTATCCTTCCATTTCCTCGCAAAAATTGATGCGCTTGCAACAAATTCTTGGGCAGCGTTGGCATTAGGTACCTCAGGCTTGGTAGCCAACAAATCACTCCACTCTATATCAACAAGTGCATCCAATTGCTGCAACAAAATGTTTTACACGTGTACTGTAGGTCATAACTACCAGAATATTTTCTTGGTAGCTCTGTTCACTTCATCCATGGCATCCAGCCTATCATCCTCAGCATGGATCTCTGCAAACTTATCTTATTTCTCTATTGGATCAACAATAGTCTAGGATTTTACATGCATCATTTTAAGCCTAGTGTGCAACTCTTCGATAGGCTTACTTCATTGGTACAAAAACCCAACCCAGTCTGTGAACATATCAAAGAGTCAACGACATACCTTGTCCCAGGTATGTAATGAGGATTTACCATTGGTACCTTCTTCAACTTCATATGTAAAATTCTGAAGGAGATTTTCAGGTTTCTCCTTTTCCTTTAACTTGAATGTGGCTACCTCTTGTTGTAGAGTATCTATTTTGGCGGCCAATTGGGACCATGCACTAACAATAAGGTCAACTTGGTTAGGTGGCGCAACCGAGGTGATACCTTATGGAAGTTCAGGAATGAACTGGCGTAAAAATGGCCAGACTTGAGAAAACTTGTCAGCAATGGCTGCAACAATGGATTCGGCTTCGACCCACAAGTTCTTCTCAATTGCTTTGGCAATAGTGGCTTCAATGACAATCTCACATAAGGATTTGATTTTTTTGTGAGGTCTTGATTGTCCTATCCAGATATTGTGATCCTCTGTTCCAGTTGATCAGTTGAGGCTCAGATAAAGTGAAAAATATGTGGTGTAGCCGAGGTGGACAATTCTCCACTGATAGAAACAAAATCCCAAGGTGGATATGAAGCAAGCGACTAACCACTTGCGATAGAGCGCTCTGAAAAACTAAGGGTACCAACACCCTTTAGTGTAGGTGAGTGTGATATGAGACTCCTCACAAGCCGATCGCTGAACTTTGGTGGAAGTGTTGTCAACACCTTTGATTTCTCTAAGTAGAGCTCCAAGATAGCTCGTCGTTGTTGAGGATTCTATAGCAAAGGCACAATATGTTCCTTGAGAAGTGGAAGGGAGTGGACGAGTAGTTGTAGTGGGTTGAGTAGTAGGGTCAACCACACGTGTATAAAACAGAGTATGAGGTGGGGATACTAGAGGCATGTGCATAGCCATGGTGGACCCATCGTTCTATGGAAGGTTGGATTCCTCAACAATTGTGGAAGGTTAGAGTTGTTTGGGAGGGTCATCAAGGTTATGGATGATGTGGGTTGTGGATGGGGAAGGTACTGAGGTTGAAAGTTTAGAGCACGTATGGGGTGGCATGGTATGCATTGCAGGGATGCTGGTATGTGTAGAAAGTGGGTAAATGTGACTTTGTGGTGGGATGGAGGAAAGGAGGGTAGCCTCAATGATGAGAGTATCACTGTCAGATTGGGATGGGGATTTGGTATGGAACTTCTTCCGAGGAAGAACATAAATTAGGACGACCCGTAATTGCTTACCTAATATCATATCATTTTCAAGAATGGAAGCAAATGAAATCTGAAGTGGGACACTGACAAACACTTCCTCTTCAGCTTCTTTGGATCATCCTCTAAACGGGTAAGTGTTTGGGTTCTCTTTCTCCTGCTAGGGAAAAAATCAGATGTCTCTGCTAGAGCATACCTTTGTGCAATGACGAGAATCACATAAGAGACAATGACCCTCTTCTTTTCAATAGTGACCCCACGCCACGAGGTGACTTCTTTATCAAGCCCAACTTCATCCAAGAAAAAATGTAATGGTTTTGTATGAAAAAGAGATGGGTCTTGCCCCAGAGGCCACACAAATGTATAATATCGAATCATGTTGAACCATATATTATGGGTATGCCTATTGAGTATCACCTGTGGAATCAGGGTCGTTGTGTTACGACAATGAGCTCATCATACCATAGCGTGAAGGCAACATTATGAACGGCCTCGTTGGTAGATGAAAGGTGAAAATGCCATGGGTCAAAGAGCTTAGTGATGCAACCATCTGTATTGTGAGCATTGTTGTGCCCCACGACAGTTGCCACTTCCACATGGTGAAGGCAACGAGAAAGTGTCTTGATCGGTCATGTGCATCCACACAAGCCTGGAACAGTTCAATGAGAAAATATTTTCACTAGTTCACAGGGGCACAATTATTACTAAATTCAGCCACTACGATGGTGTCCAAAGTACACTCGCCCTTCGTGTACTTACGCATCACTTTCCTCGCAATCAGATAACAATCCATATAGACCTTTTCATTTTTAATCAGTGCAATGTGTGCTCCTTGACCTCTACGACGTGTGACATATTTGTCGTACATGCTCAACTCTCCGTTCTTTTTACTATGCTTCCCCGAGCCTTGAAAACCTTTAGTGACATCCTACCCTTGCATGGACAACCCGATGATGTTGAACCATATATTATGGGTATGCCTATTGAGTATCACCTGTGGAATCAGGGTCGTTGTGTTACGACAATGAGCTCATCATACCATAGCGTGAAGGCAACATTATGAACGGCCTCGTTGGTAGATGAAAGGTGAAAATGCCATGGGTCAAAGAGCTTAGTGATGCAACCATCTGTATTGTGAGCATTGTTGTGCCCCACGACAGTTGCCACTTCCACATGGTGAAGGCAACGAGAAAGTGTCTTGATCGGTCATGTGCATCCACACAAGCCTGGAACAGTTCAATGAGAAAATATTTTCACTAGTTCACAGGGGCACAATTATTACTAAATTCAGCCACTACGATGGTGTCCAAAGTACACTCGCCCTTCGTGTACTTACGCATCACTTTCCTCGCAATCAGATAACAATCCATATAGACCTTTTCATTTTTAATCAGTGCAATGTGTGCTCCTTGACCTCTACGACGTGTGACATATTTGTCGTACATGCTCAACTCTCCGTTCTTTTTACTATGCTTCCCCGAGCCTTGAAAACCTTTAGTGACATCCTACCCTTGCATGGACAACCCGATGACCATGTGGATGTCCTCTACATGGATTAGGTAGGATTGGTCTAACCACATGGAATTGTTGTGCACTATGTTGATCAAGAATTTGGTGCAGCATGCCGCTTCTCCAGTAGTACCAAAGATTTACAGGACGCAAAGACACAACAAAGTAGAATCCCACAGAGGAATGTAATCAGGCTTCCACTACCACTAGAACTCTTTGTCAAGCAATGTAGTGAAATCCATGAAGGCACTAGTATCCATGTGAGGGAATTTGATAACATCGGTAAAATTGAGGTCAACCAACCTAGTTTGTTCGAACTTTCCATGTAGATCTCCTTGAACAATGACCCGCAGATCAATGAAATTCGATAGAATAGTGGTTCGGATGGACCCTCAACCAGTTAGACGAACCATTGGAATAGGTTGACGATGGTAAGAAAATAACATAGGTAGGCGAAGGCTTGGACACAGGCTTACAAAGTGCTCAAGAGGCTCCAGGACTGATTCTACAAAAAGTGAAAGAGTAAAAAAATAGATGAACCCATCGACCACAGATGTGTTTATAAGCGATATGAAAAAGATGTTGAGATGACCATGCATTGAATACTATAGGGTGACAATATTGGGTATTAACACTGACTCAATCCCTCGAACGTGACAGAATCCACGATGTGATTTGGGTAACTAAATGCATAACTAGAAAGTTGTTAACAGGATAGTAGATCAAATCAGAAAAGTAATGAGCATATGAGCGGTTAACCGGAAAAAGGAAGACATTTGTTAAACTTTAAGTGATGGTGACAACAAAGGTGTAATGATGAATAAAAGGTACTAATGGCTTTTAGCGACCCACGTGATGACACAAGAGAAAAATATTCGAATTTTAGCAACATCAAGTATGAGAGGATGGGACTGTGACCTCCCAGACCACAAAGTGAATATCCGAGATGGATGAATTGGATAGGACAAAAAAAAAATAAGACACATAAACACATAACACGTCACCATGTATTGATAGAAAGTAAACAGATACAAAAATGGAAATCCTACTTACTAACCCACTCCCATAATTAGGAGTGTAATGAAGCTGTAATTATGTAGCAGACATATAGGGATTCAAGCATATTCTATTCACCCATCCAGATCGAAGAACTCCATTGAGTTGTGATAATTTGATAACTCTAGATTAACAAATTTCCTCACCTATAAAAGGACCAAGACAGTGAATTTGGAGCTTTCCTGGATGTTTCTGATACTTGTTTTCATATAMGAGTATGAAATCACCCTATGCAAATGAATTATGCTTTATATGTCAGTCATGCTAGGCCTTTTTCYAGGATTTCTACACAGTTTAATGAAAATCTACTAGGAACCTAGCTTCCTCAAGTTCCAACAATTACTCCACCGTAGAGCAATGGATTCATCCTCAATCATCTTGGTAGCTTGTGTAGTGAATAAAATTGGGGTGAGAAACTTAGCTGGCACAATTGTTTCTCGACCATATACCAGTTGGAATGGGGTGTACCTGTTTAATCACTTTGTGGTAGTTAGGTATGCCCATAACACAGCTGTAACTCACTCATCTAGTAAGGGCCACTATAGTTTCACTGAGAAAGTGGGCTCCTTGGTCACTAATCAACCTGTGAGGACAACCAAAATGGGTAATAACATTCTGAAAAATAAATGGTGTTGCGGTGACTATAAAACAATCCTGAACAACCTCTAATTCAACCCAACAAGTCAGGTAGTCAGTTTCGGTAATTATGTATCTGGCCTTGGAATGCTTAGTTGTAGAATTTATTGGACCGGTGAAATCAACAACCCATTTTTGAAAATCTTGTAGTGTACGACCAGGGTGCAGAGGAAACTCATCACAATGGGATGGTTTTCCCACTCTCTAACATACATAGCAGACCCGAGAATGTTCCTTAGCATCTTTAAATATTGTAGGCCACCATAATCTTGCCTGTAAGATATTGTTGACAGTTTCCTTTCTGACAACGTGTCCTCTTGCAACTCCACAGTGACATTTTCATAGAATATCATGTCGTTCATGGTCAAGCACACATCGCTACAAGTTATTATCCAATCCCAATTTGTAGACTTGTCCTGTAATTTGTTGTCTGAACCACTAGGTGCCTCTTTTGTGTTGCGAAATATCCTATTGGCGTAGTACCAGTAGTAAAAAATAGGGCAATGTCCAACAAATACTCATGAATGACTTCAATGCAGAACATATTTTCTTATGGGAGATGGTCATCTATGAAGGATCAGATCCTGTCACTAAG
>JASDQU010236553.1:3776-15679 GCA_032191745.1 Picea mariana
CGTTTAACACTCAGCAACGTCAAAGACAACAGTACGCTGGGATGATTCAAGTGAGGAATAAATAAACACGATTCTGAAACATCCAAATCGATGAGCTGCATATATCATTCAGATAAACAAATGCCAATATGCTAAAACAACTAAATCTACAAGCGTAAGCAATTTCGTATGCAATTTCTAAAGGATTAAAATGAACTAAGCCTATAACAGCATAAAACTAAATCTATGGACAGAATAGAACAGCGGCTTGCACCGGTTTGGCGGGCCCAACCAAACGGCACAATGCTGTTAGTAACAACCAGAGCTGACTATAGCATTCTACTCAATCACTGTATAAACTTCGTGCTTCATCAACTCAGGAAAGAAATACTCAAATCACATATCAGTCGAATAATATAATGTATCAGCAATCTGTATTCAAAGCATAGGTTCACGGTATCACATAACAATAGAAATAGCAATGGAAACAGTAACAGTAACAACAATAGTAACCCGTTCTCAGGAGTGAACACGGGTTTATATCCAAATCCTATTGTTTGTAACAGTCTAGACAAAGAAACATAGAACAAACGGATCCCCGATCCGAGAATAGTCTTGCAATCAAACTGAAAACGTATTTCACAACTTCGTGACATGTAGTGTCACGAAGTGTGAACGCTGAAGAATAATTGATCCAATTTCATCATTAGGCCTTCGAGCACCCTGTGACGATGACTCCAGCTGTCCTGCAAATCTTCTATCTCTCATTCGAACCATAACGCACACCATAATGCACAGATCTCGAACGGCTCCACTGGTACCTCCACAATACGAGTTAGTACCTGGTACCGGCATCCTGTTCCAAGAATAGCAATGGTACCTAACCCAAGCGATATCATTCCCATTATCAAATTAAAGCATTAAAATGCATAAAAAATAGTTTTAAATGCAAAGATACCTTAGGTGACCCCTTTGAATGGTGAGGAGATGTTGATTATGTCAAAATGAGGTCAAAAAGGGTGGTACTGGCATATAAATGGAGGTCTGTGGTATATAGTATAGGCAAAGAGCATGGTCAAAACCGGGGACCAACACAGCTGAGATTGCAACTCAAGAATAGACCTTTTCAGAAGATGAATCTTTCACATTACAAAATTCCCTGTCTGATAGACACTCTAAAAAAATGATTTTAGAGAAAATACATTCAAAGAATGAAATAAAATTTAAATCAAAATTTGATTTCAAAGTCGTACTCCCTTCCAAAATTTCCAGAATTCGCAAATCTATAGGCGATGCTCTAGAAGTTTCAGTGGATGACATGGAAGCCAAAAATATAATTCTTAAGGAAAGGGTTAAATAATTAGAACATACTTTGATGCCACCCCCTATATTTTCTACCCCAATTTCAGCAGTCCAACCCTAGAAGAATTGTGATAAAACACCATAATCGAATCTAAAATTGAAGGGAACATCAATTTTACTTGTTTCAATTAGGCGCTACATTGGAGAAAATATTAAAAAGAGAATTTCTCTCATTTTAGAGACATGGGATTTAGCAAGCAACATTGTCTCCCTTGGTTATAGAATTCAAAATTTCAGAGAATATTTACAAGATAACTTAAGAAATGATGAAGGTTTTTATAAAGATGTAGTTATTACATTCATTTTAAAGGTTTTAGGCATGACTGAGCTAAAAATAAAAGAGGAAGACTTGACCTCCCCTACCTACATGAAACAACTGGTGGAATGTTGGATGAAAAGAATCATTACATCAAAAGATTTATTGATGATCTGGATATCCTAAGTGTCAAAAAGAGTGAAGCTTATTCCAAGATAATGGGATTAGAACTTGCAGGAACTACTGTTGAAGTACAATATCAAAAAATTATTTCAAATAGTATTCTCTTGAAAAAGAAACAATTTGAGGAACATGTAGAGATACTAAAAGGTATATCAATAGGGAAGTTCAACAATGTGACCGAGTACATGGAGCAATAAATTGAAACTTGGCTTGTAGAATATTTAAATAAAAATGAAGATATTAAAATTACATTGAAACAACTTTCAATTGATTATAGAGAATTATAAAGTACAATGTTAGACATAAGGGTCAAACAAGAGGTACATGTTGCTCCAATACGTGAATATATTGATAATTGGTTAAAGTCGGCCTTAATAAAGATTATTGAAGATGAAACGAAATCATATGGTATCGATCAAGAAGTTGTCACCAAAGAGAATATAAGAGCAACAAAGACCCAAAAATGAGTGAGAGATTCCATCACAGTAAGTGCATATTGATCACATCCTTCTCTCTTTCTCTTCCACTTTCAGAATTCATCTAGTTGTATTTTGTCTAACCCAAGGAGAGTATAATAGATTTATGATTGTTCCCTTCTTTTCTCTTTTCGGTTCTTGAATTGTCCCTACCCTATTCCAACTTTATTCCTTCTCTTTTCTTATTTCATTTCTTTATTTTATGGTCCACGGGAGCGAATCCCAGTCCATCTTTGGACAAACGTCTTTTATTTTCATAATACTATTAAAGACTATTTATTTTTTAGAAAACTCCAAAGAACTACTTCGAGGTTAATTTTAGTTGTATCTTTGAACTCTCATCATTTGATTGTAAGATATTTGAAATTAACCTATCAAATTTTGTTTTGATTTTAATGAAAAGTGATCCAGGAGGATATTCACACAAAGATTCATTACTTTGCACACCATCGAGAAGATCATTAAAATGATGGTTGATGATAGATGAAAAATATTAAAAGGGAATGTTTAATGCTTCACATTGTAAAAATGATTAATATTTTTTAGCATAAGGTGCTCATGTATTTTTCATTTCATTTTTAAAAAGGAAATTAAAATTAAGTGAGAGAATCCAACTCACAAATTAGTTTCCTAGTTTTAAGGGGAAATTAGTTTTGTGTGAGAATCCTACCCCACAAATTAGTTTTCTAATTTTAAGAGGAATTTGGGAGTCTCATGAGTTGGTTTGGGATTCTTCCTCATTTTATCACAAGTGGTTTCCTAGTCTCAAGGGGAATTTAAGGTTAGTTGAGATTCTTTCTCATTTTTTTCCTTGGGTTGTTATTAGATCCTAAAATTGTGGATCGTGTCTCTTTTGATTATGGAGAGAAGGAAAATATATAATTTACTTATGTAAGGATTGTAAAGGAAGACACCTTGAGGCCCCTTTAGGCCCCTTGGAGAGAGATCTTTGCATTGAGAGGAATGTAGTTCTTTTGGTTTCTAAAGAAATTTCACTTATGTGAGAGCCTTAATTTATTTGTGTAAGAGAAGGTTGTTATGGTTTTCATCCCTGTAAGGAGAATGTGCCACATTTTATGAGAAGATTTTATCCCTACTAAAGGAAGAATAATGAAGAGATTTGTATTCCAAGTGTTAAGGTTTAAGTTGTTATTAGGTTTCTTTTCAATTCACTAGATAACCATATCATAGATAGGATCACTGAGAGAAACACAATCACAAGATACACAACATTTATCCTAGGAAGCCCTCTTGGGGGAGAAAACCCAAACAAAAAATTCCTTAATATAGATATCCAATACAATGCCAAGACAATAAACCAAAACACTAGAGAATATCCAACACTGAGAAGTGTGTCTCTCTCTTCCTTCTTCTCCCAACTGCAGCTATCAAACTTTTGCACTAGATGAGTGAATGAGTGAGTGAGATAATGAGGCTCTAGATTCCTTTATTTATATAAATTGGTAGGCATTGGAAAGGTGTCTCTTCACTAGGCAGGGATGATTTGTCTTCTTCGTAGATAAAACAACTTTAATTAGCCTGGGGGGCGACTTCTTAATTTTCACAATATATTTAGGGTTTGACCAATCCACAAAAGGGGATTTGGTCAATTACAATGCTCAACATGATCAATCCACAAAATGGGATTGATCTAATGAATAATAATTCAATAATAAATAGAATACTCTTTGCAGTTACAAAATTTAAACAATCCCCCTTAACAATAAGGGTATTCTACAACATCATCAGGAGAGAGAGAGGGCATCAATACCAACAACATCTGGAACACTGACTGGCATATCTATAAATCATCGTAATTTTTTTTCTCATCATCAATATCATCATCTACAACAGGGACCTAGAATGGAATCATCATCATCTTCATCAACATGGATTAGTATAACACTAATACATCATAATCACCAATAACAATTGTTGGCCTTTGACCAAGTTTTGAGGATCCTTGGTCATGTTTGACCTAATTTTGGGACTTCGACAGGTTGTCAAAGGTGGAGTGAAAGATGAAGAAAATATTGTAGGATCTCGGCCCCTTTTAGGGCCCTTTTTGGGATTCGGGATAATGTAATGGGTATGGGAATGTCGGCCCATGGGTTTACCCATGCTTAGGCCTATTTTGTATGTATAAATATATGATAAGGTGATGTAGTGAGTATGAATGGCTAAGTTCCCTTTGGCTAGATGCAAGTGATGGTTGTAGTCCAATCTATGTGATTGACAGTGCTAAGTGCTATGTGGAGATTTCTTTGGTGCATACTATATGACACTTGCAGAGCTAAGTGCAAGTCATTGCAAGAGAATGTTGAAGGTTGTGTGCTTAGATCTACTCGGGGAAGGAGGATCTAGTGAGCTGCACAAATCCCCTATCCTCTGCGAAGTAGGTTTTTTGATTCTCTATGCATGTAATTGATTGAAGAAGCTAATAAAGAATACAAAGAATTGGTTGATGTAGCCCTAGGGTGGGGTTGAACCATGTACATGTTGTGTTGCTATTATTTGTGTGATGTATTTATGTGATTATGTGTTTACTTTCTTAGTGTTTTAATATAGATGAATGATTTTTCGATGCTTAGTGATTATGGATGGATGTTAAATATGATTTATGTATGTATGCTTAGTGATTAAATACCTTAGATCTAAATGAATATTGTGATACTATGTAATTAGGGTTTAACTGCATTGTAACTGAGACTGCATATTGATTAATGTGAACTGCTAAGTGCTTTGTTAAGTGTTATAATCACATATCTGTATCCCAGCTAAGGTTGCAAACATCTGAGTCCTGCAACCACCCCTGCCTCTACCTCGGGTGAGACTTGATCTGCTTCACAGGTGTTACCAAAAGGGTCAATAGTTAGGGTTTTGTTGGTGCGTTGTTGTAGCGTTGAACCCTGGGTATGCCCATGTGCCAACAACAACACAAGGTTGAAACAACATCAACAACAACAACATCATAGCATGAAGGTTGGAGCATCATCAACATCATCACTAGGCTGGAAATCTTTAGCACGAAGTTGGCATATCAAAAACATCAGCACGAAGCTGGAAATATCCAGCACGAGGCTGGCATCACAACAACATCAGCACGAAGCTGTAAATCTTTAGCATGAGACTGCATCACAAAAACATCATCACGAAGATGGAAATCTTCAGCACTAGGCTGGCATCATAACAACATCAGAACAAAGCTGGAAATATTCATCATGAGGTTGGCATCACAACAACATCAACACAAAGTTTAAAATCTTCAGCACAAGGATGGCATCACAACAACATCAGCACGAAGTTGGAAATCTTCAGCATGAGGTTGGCATCACAACAACATCAACACAAAGCTGGAAATATTCAGCATGAAGTTGGCATCAACACCACTCCTCCTTTCAAGGTCCTTTTGGACTACACCAAGCTTATCTCAAAAGTGCTCAAACTTTACATGAGACAAAGGCTTGGTCAACACATCCACAACATGTTCATCCATGCTAACATATTGGAGCTTTAAGGCTCCTCTATGCACCATATCACGGATGTAATGATATCGTATTTCTATTTGTTTTGACTTTTCATGGAATGCAGGGTTCTCTGTCATCTTTATACAACTCTGGTTATTGGATAGAATCATGGTTACTTCCATCTCCAAATCGAATAGACCTATCAACAACTTTCAAATCCATATGGCTTCACAACTGGAGGAACATGCAACAATGATTTATGTTGTGCTAAGAGAAATACTTGATTGCTTCCTACTCTGCCATGAGATCATGGTTGACCCCAGACCGAAACAACATCCTGAAGTGCTCTTTCTGTCAGAGACACTTCCATCCTAATATGAATCAGTATAACCACTCAGTCTGAATTCATGATCTCCATTATAACTGAGAACAAACTCTAATGTACCTTTAAGGTACCTCATCACATGTTTTGCAGCAACGAGGTGAACACGTCTGGACTCTACCAGAAATTGGCTCAAGGTGTTCACAGCAAAACATATATATGTCCTGGTGTTCTTTAGATACATCAACGATCCAATGATCTGTTTGTATAGTGTAGCATCAATCAATTCTGACGAAGTTCCAACCAAGAGCTTCAACTTTGTTTCCATGGGTGTATTCATGGATTTTCACTCCAACATATCAAACCTCTTCAATATTTCAACTACATACTTCCCTTGGTTAAGTAAGATCTTCTCTGGGCTCTGCTAAACCTCAAGACCTAAGAAATAGTGAATTAGGCCAAGGTCCTTCATCTCAAATTCTACAGCGAGCTTCTTATTACACTTAGTGATGAGCTTTTATTATACAGTTAGAAATAAGTCGTCCACATACAAAAACAATATAACAAGCTCATCATTCATAACCTTGAAGTAAAGGTTAGAATCTTCTTTACTCTTGGTAACTCCCAAGGTCATCAAGAAATTGTCAATTCTTTAATACCAAGCTTTAGGAGCTTGTTTCAATCCGTACAGAGCCTTCTTCAATATGCATACATGATTCTTTATGTCTTCAACTCTAAACCCTTGATGTTTTTCTATATACACTTCCTCTTCTATGATACCATTTAAGCAAGTTGTTTTCACATCCATCTGGTGTAACTTCCATTTCATCTTAGCTGCAAGGGCTATGATGGTTCTGATTTAAGTGTACCTAGCTACAAGAGCAAACATCTCTTCATAGTCAATGCCTTCCTTTTGAAAAAATCCACAAGCAAAAAAAAATTCTTTACATTTCTCAATACTTCCATCAGCAACATGTTTTATCTTTTATATCCATTTGGAAGATACCACATCCTTGCTCTTCAGTCTGGGATCTATTTCCCATACATCATTCTTTATAATGGATTGGTATTCTCCTGCCATGGCATCTTCCCATTATTTCTCTTGAATGATTTCTTCAAAGAAAGTAGGCTCCTTCTCTAAGATATCACACATCAGAGCCATATAATTTGAGAATGGATTGGGTTTCTTGACTTGTCTCATGGTTCCTTCGGGGGCACCATACTTCTCTCCATCTTGAATAAGTTCCCTTTCCCAATATGGATTTCTCTTGTGGGAGATCGTCATATGGGGAGTTTCTTGAGATCATATTATGTCGTGATCTTCTAACATCTCCTCATTGGAGGAATTTATGACTTCCTTCAYGGGTTATGAAACTTTGGGAGCCACAGGTTCTTCTTCATATACTTCTTCAAGATGGCATCTTCTTGATTTCTTGAGTGTTGCAGCTTCATCAAAGGTTACATATCTACTAATCTCAATATGATGGTAACCTAGTATGTATATTCTGAAGGCCTTGGAGACCTCACAGTATCCAACAAATATTTCCTTCTTTCATGAAGGGTCCATATTGTTTCTCTTCTCTTTCGGAATGTGTACAAATATGGGACAGCCAAATATTTTGAGATGGCTTACTTCTAACTTCTTTCCGGAGAACATCTCTTCAGGGGTATTGAACCTAAGTGCACTATGGGACAATATGTTATGTAMATACACTCTTGTTCTTTCTACTTCTCTCCATAAGTGCATTGGAAKATTTTAATCATGGATCATAGTCTTCATTGCTTCCATTATATTTATGTTCTTTCTTTATTATACACCATTTTGTTGAGGATTGTAGGGAGTGGTGAGCTCCCTCTTGATCCTAAAATCTTTACAAAATTTTGTGAACTCTTTTGAGGTGTAATCTCCTYCATTATMTAACTATATTATCTTTATCTTTCTTTCAGAGAGATTCTCTATCAAGGCTTTGAATTCCTTGAATTTACCAAACACTTCATCTTTTGATTTCAAAAGGTAAACCCAGGGTTTGCGAGAATAGTCATAAATAAGCGATACATAGTATACATACCCGTTGATGGAGGTTGATGGAATTGGACCACATACATCTAAATAAATGATCTCTAGGACTCCTTTTGATTTATTGTCTCTCTTCAAGAAAGATTTTTTGATGTTCTTTCCTTGTGCACATTCGTTGCACACACTTTCATGGTCAACCTTGAATTTTGGTAGACCTATGACTGCCTTGCTTACATATGGTAATGCCTTGTAGTTAATGTGAGCTAGTATTCTATGCCAAAGTTCACAAGGATTCTCAATGGAATGAGTCAAGTCTTCTTCTGAGTGACCTTTTAGCTTATACAAGCCACCTTCTTCTTTTCCAATAACAATTGCTTCTTCCATGGTTTTTCCTTGGGGCCCCATAAGAACTTCTCCATCTATGAAAGAAAATATGAAGCATGTCTTATCTAAATCTGAGATAGAAATTAAGTTCTTTGTCAAACGTGGTACATATAATACGTCTTTCATCTTCATTGGGGTTCCTAAATCAAGTTTGTAATTTAATTCTCTTACTCGTTTAATAGGGTATTGATAATCGTCTCCAAGTGTAAATTTCTAGGGAAAGTTATTTTTTGTAAGGAAAGAGAGAATGTATCTTTGACCTGTCATGTGATTGGAAGCACCACTGTCTATAAGCCAAGTTTCCTCACCAGGTGACACTAATCCTGAGAGGGTAGAGATTAAGACATAGTCTTCAATCTGTTCTTTTATCATCTTTGTGGGTGGCTCTTCATCTTCAACTCTGTGGGAATCATGTCTATTATTTCTCTTCTTGTATTGTTCTCTTCTAGATGGACAATTCTTAGCAATATGTCCCATCTTATCATAATGGTAGCATTGGTAGGATGAGAAATCTTTGTCTCTTCTTTGACCTTTATGAAACTTCTGGAATCTCTTTGGAGGGTGAGATTCTTTATGTATGAATTTCTTTGGGGGGTGAGACTCCTTATGTTGATGAGCTTCTTTTTGGAAGTAATGCATCTTCCTTCCTCCTTCAGTATGAGCATCTAGGGCTTGATCTTCATCTCCTGATAGTATTGCTTCTCTGTTAGCTACTCTTTCTTCTTCTTGAACACATTCTTCCCAAAGACTGTCTAAGTGTAGTTTCTTCTTTCTGACACAAATAGTTTGRATGAATGCATCCGAAGGTCTTGTGAGACCATTAAGGGTTGTCATTATGAGTTTGTCTTCATCTAGAGTATCACCAATTGCTTCTAGTTGTTCCATGAATTGTGATWTTCTAGAGAAATACTCTTGAATTATTTCTCCTTTCTGCATCCTTGTATTTTTTAGTTGAGTTCTTAGATTCATCTTTTGGTTGATGTTATTTCCTTCATACATCCCGGTTAGGGAATCAAACATTTATTTTGGAGTCTTMTTTGAAGCCACTTGAGGAATCAAGTGATCTTTAATAGAATCTRCAATGATTCTTTTGGCCCTAAATGTGTCCTTTTGTTGTTTTTCTTTAGTTGAAGCATTGGTAGGATCTGGTACATCTTCTTTAATGAATCTTGATAGGTCATTCTCTTCAATAATGAGTGAAATCCTATACTTCTAGGCATGGAAGTTTTCCACACCTTATATCTTGTCAACAATCTTAGTGCGTGCAAACATCTTTACCTGGAGCTAGGAAAATGACCAAAAATTGAAAATGCTCTGAATTTAATTTTCAACTTACCAGGAGGTGCGCTTGGCTGAGGCGAGTATCCTTCTGCAGTTAGATTTCAAAAAATCTAAATTTTTCCCCTTCAAACTTGACCAGTGGAATTCTGGACTGGTACTTCTAGTACTGGTTCTGGTTTCCTAGTTTTCTGGTACTTCTGGTTTTCTAGTACTTCTAGTTTTCTGGTTTTCTAGTACCAGTGAAAACTAGGGTTTCACTTTCTGGGAGTTCTATCCACTGAAAAAGTGTGTTGAGGCTTCCAAAGAGTTTTCTATGCTAGGGCACACTTCCTTGATGATTTTTAGGCTGAAATTCCACTTCAATATAAAACCCTAATTTTCTTGTACGACAACCATGACATTTTTGCTTATCTAGTGAAAGATGCTCTCTTCAGCTTAGCTATGATACCATGTTAAGGTTTAAGATATTATTAGGTTTCTTTTCAATTTACTAGATAACCATAGCATAGATGGGATCATTGAGAGAAACAGAATCACAAGATACACAACATTTATATTGGGAAACCTTCATAGGGGAGAAAACCCAGCAAAAACTTCCTTAATATAGATAGCCAATACAATGCCAAGATAATAAACCAAAACACTATTGAATATCCAACACTGAGAAATGTGCCTCTGTTTCTTCTTCTTCCAATTGTAGCTATCAAACCTATGCACTGGATGAGTGAATAAGTGAGTGAGATAATGAGGCTCTGGCTTCTTTTATTTATACAAACTGGCAGGCGTTGGAAAGGTGTCTCTTCACTAGGTAGGGCCGACTTGTCTTGTTAGTGGTTAAAACCACTTTAATTATCCTGGGGGTCGACTTCTTAATTTTCACAATATATTTAGGGTTTGACAAATACATAAAAGGGGATTTGGTCAATTACAATGCCTGACATGATCAATCCACAAAAGGGTATTGATCTAATGAATAATAACTCAACAATAAATAGAATACTCTTTATAGTTACAATATTTCAACACCAAGCAGATCCAGAGAGGTAGCCATCAGATTTTGGTGAAATCCGTTAACACATGGGTGTCAAATTGTATGTGTGATTTTTTGTTTGCATTCTCTCTTGATAAAGTAGATATTTAATTACACATATGCACCTCATTATGATAATGTTGCTCATGTTCATATGCCAATTCTTAATGATTTTTTTCTCATGTTCACATGTAATTAAGCATCATTAAAAGGTCCTTATTATAGGACTTTTGTAGAGAAAGATATCACAGAAAATCCCAGATCAAGCAGTATCAGAGAAAGTATGACCAGTTTTGCAAATTGTGAATATAATTATGGGCAAGGAAAAGAAGCAAGCATGGCTTCGTGAGCTTGAAGAAATTAACCAGACCATTCAAGAAGAGAACATTGAATTAAGGAGGTTACTTCAAGAATATGGAGAAGAAAAGAGAAAACTACAACTACAACTACAAGATATGGAGGAATTTTCGATAAACATGCAAATATGGTGAAATTAGTATAGAGATGATGTCAACATAATCCCAGCATGTTGACATGGTAGCATCATAGGCTTCCATGTGTTAGGAAGATTTGGAATTTTTAGGGTACAGTTGGACAAGTGGGAAAGTGCCACATTTCATCGTAAGGATGACATGGTTGTATGGTGATGATGTCAGTAGAGTCACTAGACTACATTGAATGTTGATGTGGTATTATTACATTGATGTTGTAGTTAACGTGTCGACTAATTAGGCAGTACGATGATGATGTCAACAATTCGATGTGGTGGTACAATGATGACATCAATAGGGTGAATGGGTCGTTAACTAAGCAGTATGGTGTTAACATGGAATCACCACAGGCTGCCACATGTCAAGTGGATTTGGCCTTTTTTGGGGTCCAAATAGACCAATAAAAAAGTACCACATGGCATAGTACGAATGCCATGTGGCCATACGAAAGCCTACGTAGAATTTTTTTTAGCAGATGACTAGGAAACATGTAGCATTGATGTGGTGTTTTTGGCCCTCGACCAAGTTTTGGAGAACCTTGGTCATGTTTGACCATTTTTGGGACTTCGAGATTGTTCGAAGACGGAGCACCAGGCGAGGAATAGATCACGGGATATCGGCCCATTTTTAGGGTACTTTTGGGTTTAGGTTTTAT
>JASDQU010236553.1:15779-32859 GCA_032191745.1 Picea mariana
TAGGGCCTCAAAATGGCCCCGGAAGTTAAAAACTGCTAAAAATAGTAAATTACCAAAATTGCCAGAAACATGTTTTGGGCTAGTTGGAGAAGGTGGGTGGCCACCGATATCCACCTGGATCATATTCCTAAGGTGATTTTGGCGTTCGTGAATCGGGGGGGGCTAATCCCTGCTTTTTGAAAACGCAATGAGCGAAATGCCGAGACGGCTCAATATGGTACCATGCGTCCCTCTGAGATCTGACGGCCCTGAATCCACTCGGAAATACTGTGGGCCCGGGTCCTGGACACTCCCAGCACCTCGTGCATCGGGATGCAATGGAGCTGATCTTTGCACCTTGAAATCGCGAGGGGAGAAACGACGAGGAACCTAATCGTGCGCCAGGTGTCTCCTGTGGATGAATGGATGAGGTTGCTTCGTGATACTGCAGGCCCAACTTTGGGCGCTTTCGGTGCTTTTGGGGTTCAGGGTTTCGAGATGTATAACAACATAGAATCCTCACCCCTTGAACTCTTGAATGTCGAATCGCCGACACGACTAGATCTCGCACCATGCATCTTTTGGATGGACGGCTGCTATCTTTCCTGCATGCAGTATAGGCGCTATCCATCGCGCCTAATTTTGGTGCAACTCTGCCACCATCGATTTCCTGCCGACCATTGATCTGCTCATATGGACAGATCTGGACCATTGACACCATAATTTTGCCCGCTCGCTTGATTTTAAGTCCGAAAAGGACTTCTTCTATGCGCCGTGCTTGGGTGCTCCTCGTACAACCTTCAGACCTGGATATCCTGATGCCGAAGACAAGTAATGTTTCTAACACCATCCTTGGCTGGTGTGGTATGTCGTGACAATGTCCTGAGGGACTTTGACTACACAGTCATCACTGCGTACCTCTCGAAGGGAATACATTCAGTCAGACCACAGTTGGAGAGGATTCTGACATTGAATATCAATGACTATAACCTAGGAGACCACAAGAGCTATGGCATGCTCACACCTCACAAGTATTTGACCAAGACCAAGGAGAAGAAGTCAAATATCATCCCCCAGTTGTGGACTATGGACATTGCAAGGTCTACTATCTTGAATGTGATGAAGATACCACACTTCAGAAGACATCGGGAGGTTAATGTGTGCGTTAAGATCCTGTTGTCGTGCTTCCACAATGGTTATTTGTGGTTGGACATGCGTATCATCGTTGATCCATAATTGATCCATAGAATCACCAGATTAAGCATGCAGGGACCAGACCCACAAGAATTTTATCCAGGGAAGGTTGCAGATCACGCTCTGGTGCAAAATATTAAAGACACCTATGGCAATGTGGAGAAGGAGAAGCGAGGCTACAAGGTAGCCTCCATCCAAAATGGTGCAATGTGCCTATCCTGCTAGTTGATCATTGGTAAGCTAGTAAGAAAGAACAAACCCATGCAGGTCACGGGGTTAATTGTTGACCTCGCAAGAAAATGCGTGGAAGGATTACAAATGAACTGGGCGAGCTACCTCATCAACTAGTTAGAACAGGACTGTCGTGAATCTCAGTATCAGGGATATGAGTTCCATTTTAGCTGGTTGTTGATCCTCATCACATTCATTTCTTGGGAGATGCCAGAAGGAGCAACCTTCCCTGATATTGAGCCATTCGAGCCACTAGCTGCGAAATTCACCACGCTCTGGTATTCGAGCGATATGGGGAAAAAATGGTAGTCGAACACGGTGTTCCATACCTACTACCTACAGTTAAAGAGATCTATTGAGTCTTTCGCTTGTATGACATCGAAAACCCTAGACAGGTTCAGACCATTTGTAAAGTTTCACGTAGATAGGACTTTTATATATATCACTACGTGCAAAGATGAACATAAAGAAGAGCTTCAGTCCTATTACAAGCTCACTGAGGAGGACATGGAGGAAATCACCAAGGAGTGGCTTGAAGAACTCCTAGTGCCAGTTAACCATGCAAAACTATCCGAGGTCGAACTCATTGGAAGTCTGGTGTTTACTCGCGAAGAATATGATGCACCCAGCAGTAGCAGGAAGAAAAAAAAGGAAGATGTATAGGAAATACACAAAACATCAGAAGAGTCTACATCAGATTCACCTAGCAGAGGAGGAGACAACAAAGTTGACAAAGAAGAGAAAGAAGGGGAAGAAGACAAGAAGAATCAGGGAAAAGTAACAATACCTAGGATCCCCCTTAAAGAGGTAGAGACGTCCAGGAAAAGGAAGGTTTCCCCAATTAAACCTACATCGCAGAAGAAGTCCAAAGATAGTAAGCTAAAGCTACAGACTGTGCTCATGGTCGATGACTTCAAATTCATTATCGCAGCTGAATCAGACGCCTTGGAAGATATTTTGCATAAAAATAAAGAAAAACAAGAAACCATGTATGAAAGAATTGAAGCAGAGCTGAGAAGGGTACAACAAGCCCTTCACTCTAGCCGCGCAATGTCCACTACACCCCCACCATCAAAAGAAATAGAGTTGGGAGATGATTTTGCCCAACGCCACCAAATAGTTGATGCAACCGAAGCTCTCCTTCGTCGCGTGCAGGAAGTAAAAGAACAGGCCACAGTGGCCCTGAAGAAAGCACAAGACGAATCCATAGAGCAACACCGAGTTATGCAACAAGAGAAGGACGACCTCCAAATCAAGTTTGAAGAGGATAGAACACAAATCCATAGGGAGAAGGAAATGTTGCTCATAGAGCAAATTGGAGTTAAAGAAGCAGTCAACAGAACAATTCACTCTGTGACGGGCTTAGAACGGATGGAAGAAGATCCAGTAGAAATACAAGTAGGGAAGCTTGTCAAAATCGTCCAGCAACTTCAATAGAGAGTAGCAGAATTGGAGTTACAAGTAGTACCAAGCACTCTGCAGGAAGTGTGAGACCAGCGAGAAGAAATCGCCCAAAGCGCAGTCTAGAGAATCAAGGCATTAGCCTTGGAATGTAAATAGCTTAGCAGTCAAAGTGCACAGAATTATGAGTGCCTTACCGAGGACCTTGAACTAAAGACACTGGATTCGCAGCTCCCGGAAGAAAAGAAGCAAGAAGAAATAGTACAAGTGCAGTTGAAGCCCTTGTTAGTGGTCGAGCGAATGAAAAGATCCCAAGAATAGTGCATGGCTCAGCAACAGGTCCATGCCATATAGAGAAAAGTCATGGAAGTGACTCAGAAGCTCCATCTAATATAGGATGAAGCTTGCCTACTTTTTTAGGAGATTGAAGGATGAGAAGTAGATCTAGAACAAGAAATCACTGCAGTCGAATAATGCTTGGAAGGACCTATGATCGAGGTAGTTATTCAGGAGTTTTCCGAGCAGCAGGCATTAGCGAAGCAGCTCGAGCCATTTGAGGCAGTGTTACCCAAAGCAGAGTGACTCGAGACGAGTCATAGGTGAGTGTTGGGGGCTTGTTGTCCCTCAACCAAGTTTTGGAGAACCTTAGACATGTTTGACCATTTTTGGGACTTCGAAAGGTTGGTTGAAGACGGAGTGCCAGGAGAAGTAGAGATCGTGAGATCTCAACCCATTTTTAGGGCACTTTTGGGTTTAGGATTTATGTAACGGGTATGGATGTGTTTAGGCCCATTTTTTAATGTATAAATAAATAGCTAGGCAATGTAAGAAGAGGCTAGTGTGCTAGGAGAGACCTAGTATAATCATCTTAGTGCGGAACTAGAGGCTTTGTGCATACTATGTGTTAAGACTCGCAGAGCTAAGTGCAAGTGATTGTAAGAAGCTTGTGTGCAGATTGTGTAAGAAGGCTTTGTGATGTGACCTAACTCAGGGAAGGAGGATCTGGAAAGGTGTGCGCAGATCTGTTGTCCTATGCAGAGTGGGTTTTTTGGGCTCTGTGCATGTAATAATATTGACAAAAGATAATAAATAAGAGAAGAGTTGGTGGACGTATCCCCACGCTAGGGTGAACCACGTATATCCTGTGTTTTGGTTGCTTTGTACATTGTAGTTGTTAGGTTATTGATGTTATGTATGCTTAGTGCAATGATATATGTTAGACACATTTGATATAATATCTTAGTGCTTAGTAATGTGAATAAATGTTAGATATGATCTCTTTCCATATGCTAAGTGCTTAGATGTGGTAGATCTAGTTGAATACTGTGTTGTTCTGTAATTAGGGTTTTCTCCTACGGAGTGAATATTGATGAACAATAACTGTTAAGTTCTCTATTAAGGTATTATAATCATAGATCTGTGTTCCAGCTAGGTTGCAGACATGGGAGTCCTGCAACCACCCTTGCCTCTACCTCGGGTGAGACTTTATATGCTTTGCAGGTGTTGTCGAAAGGGTCGGTAGTTAGGGTTTTGTTGGTGCAATGTTGAAGCGTTGAAACCTGGGTCTACCCTTGTGCCAACAAGTGAACACATGGTAGTTGACAGGGACATTGAATAGCCAATATAAAGGTGCCATGTGGCCCAACCACAGGGTTCCATGTGGCACCCCTCGGATTCCCAATGAGGGCTAAAGGTTGAAATTCAAAAAACATTATGGTTGGCCACCAAATCAGCTAGTGGCCAACCAACAAACCAAAATATGGGAAGTTAATGGCAAAGTATGAGCCGACTGGCTGGCGCCRAATCCAACATCCATACCAGCTGGACCCCAAAACTAGTGACAATCCACAAAATTCAACAGAATTTAAAATTTGTTATAACCACATATGTATTGAAACATTGCAACAAGTGGGAAACTAYAGGTTTGACCCCGAGCCTCTCCCATAACAACCAAAACCAACTACTAAATGTGCCAAGTGGGTGGACTTGGTAAGTCCACCCACCCACAACCACATAAACCCATATCATCTTCATGAAAAGGGAGGATCTAGAGGGTGCATGAGAACCAGGATGTAGGGTTCTCTTGGAATGTAGATCGAGATGATGCATAGACCGAGGCCATACATGGGTTCTTTTTGCGAGATAGAGATGCATTTAATGCAGGTTTTATAGACTGTTTGGAACAAATTTCGAGACAAAGAGCCCAGGAGGGACCTGGAGGTGAAAATGACAGAATTTGACAAATTTATAGTCATTTTTGCACAATTTCTCACCAAAAATCCACTGGTACAGACATAATTTGGATCCGAGCAATGGATTTTCAGGGATCATGGAAGAATCCCACACTTTCCATTAATGTTTTGGCATGCTTTAAGAGGAAGATTTTCATCTTTCAAAACGGGGTCAAGTTTACAGTCAAAAGATGTAGAATGATGAGACAAACATGTTGGTGTTGCGTATGCCAAGATTTGAGCATTTGGTTGAGAACCTTGGCATGAAAAACAATGTAAGTTTCATGCATTTATTATTTTTTCATCTTTTTGAAAATTGCAAGAGGTTGAATGTATGTTTCATATTTTGGTGTTCTTTGAGTACTGCAGCAAGGTAGAAAGATTTGAATTATTGCAGGAAATTCATTGTTTGAGCCTTGCATGCAAATCAAGATAGTGCAGTAAGAATCCTTTTTTATCCTTCGATAGAAAGTAGGCATGTTTACAGCCAAACGTCTTAGAATTGTGAGACGGGTGTGATGATGATGGCATTCGCCTTATTTATTATGTTGTACATGTTTGTAATGGGGGGTTTTAAAAACCATAGAGTTACCACTAATGCACATTTGGGGGTATTCAACTTAATGTTAATGATGTAAAAGGTTGTAATTAGCCACTCTTGAAAGTGATGATGAGAGTGAGAGGCATCTTGTTATATGCCTAAACCTTGTAAGCCTTGTTGGAAACATTGTAATGGGTCTTGTGTTACACATTAATTGCATCACCCTTATGACTGCTAATGATGTAAACCTATCCTTTTTCTTTAGAAGGATCAGTGGCCTTAATTCCTGAAGAAATAAGGGAGAAGAAATTTTTCTGAGAGAAGAAGTTGTATGTTCCTTTGAAAAAATCCTATTAAGGAAGATCATTGCAGGCTGCACTATACGCAGGGTGCAGCGATGCCTGATCATCGCACCCTGCTTTAAAGCTATAATGTGACGTCATCGCAGTCTTCACTATAGATAGGGTGCGACGATTTCTATACGTGGGAAAAACAGGCTTGGCTTGAGATTAAGCTTGGCTTGAGATTGATATTATCCTCTTCATCTTATTAAAGGAGAGGAGCTCTCATGGAGAAAGTTAGCTTGGCTTGGGATTAAGCTTGGCTTGAGATTGAGCTTGGTAGCATGGGTTTTGTAGCTTGGATTCTTTGGAGCTTGTATATTGGCTTTGATCTTTACTTTGTCAAGATAGATTGTGAGTAGCTATCAGATCTACAGTCTCAGAATCTGTGGATTAGAAATGTGTGGAAAGCAAGGAACTGTTGGAAGGAACCTGAAAACATCAAGGCATCTGGTTGTATATTTCTTCCACATTCTTTAATACATATATACTTTTTTTTCATATATGAATGTTATTTGTTCATATTGTATGATTCCTCGATCACGTGCATTGTTTCATATCAAATAGACTCTGTTATTCTTGTCTTTGTTGGCTTGTGTTTCTTTGTAGATATTTCTCCATAAGTCTCACGACGGAGCTTGGATTACATTGGCGAAGTTGGATCTTCGATATTTAAAAGGTATGTTCTAGATACATTTCTCATTTGATAATTGAAATCTAAGGAAAGAGTAGTGTATTGTCTTGTTTTGTTCTAGTTTCGTAGTGAAGCTAGGGGGATTGATTTGTGTTTGCACTTAACAATTAGCCCAATAACAAAATTGGTGACCATACTAGGGAACAGATTTTTTTTCTAGTTTTTCTTGATTTATTGCTTTGATTGCTTGGGTTCTATTTTCTGAGTCATTGGAAGATCCATATTGACTCTCTGACTGTTAAACCTCACGGGAAAAACCTTCTTACTTTTTATTTTTTCATTTTTACTTTGATCGTCACACCCTTCTTTGAGGGGCAGTACGGAGATATATAATCGATGCACCCTACCTTTTGACACAGTGTGGCATCTTTGCACTGTATTTTTTCTCTGGCCTGCAGCGATCAAGTATCATCGCGTTGTGTTAGTCTGACAGCCTGCGACAATTGTGAAAAAAAATAGTTTTTTGATGGTTTTCCTTGCCTAGATCTATGATAAGTGTTTGGGGTGATTTTTTGGATCTGACTACACTCTACTTGTCATCTTTGAATCTATTTTTAGCCATCTTTGATTTGTTTTAGCTTGTTTTCTTTTGAAATATTTGATCTCTTCCTTTGAGTGTCTTTCTGTTACAAAGCATTTATTTTTCTTTAGAATTGTTTGGTGAAAGAACTTCTTTTTCTTTTATTGAATAATTCATGTTAAAAGAGAAAATTTATTTGGGTTGATTTGTTTTATAGATATTTGCTATTGCTTTTAGCTATATTTGAAATACAAATTTAATTTATTTCTTTACATTAGATTGGGTACATCTTTGCATTTGAAGTAGCGAAATTGCATGATTTTTGGCATTTTTTATCTTGAATTCTAAACAAAATTCCCCCTCATGGTCGGGGGGGGGGCAAGAATCATGAGTGGTGTACAGTCTCTTTTGCTCATTTCTTGAGAATCTTGATATTGATGAGTTTAATTAAATTTTGGGACATTGTGCATATGGGAATGATAAACGTTTTCTCCTTCTCGTAATATAGCTTTCATCGAAGAGAAATATTTGCATTCTCATTTCTTTGCATTATTTAGAGTCGGTCAAAACATCATTTAGTCCATGCATTTTTCTTTTTGAGTAACAACAACCTTAAAATAAAGTGCTTATAAAAATTGATTAGACATTTTTATATTTTCTGGTAGCAAACCTACATTAGATTAGTTGTAGGGATTTGGAACAAGTGTGAAAGATAACTCTCCAAAGCTACAAACAAACATAGTGTATTGCGTTAGGGAGCAGTTAAATCCACTTGCTACATTTTGTCCTAGGAATCCCTTCTAACACAAGGGTCAATCACGAGGTCGCATTAAGACTGGCAGAGTTACTCACCCTTCTTTGTTGGTCTTGGTGTACAGATTGCATGTATTATTGGGGGTCACTTGAGAGTATACCCATGATTATGTGTGGGATATTCTCGAGTTGATTTCGGGATTAGATACCCTTCCTTTGCACATGGATCGGATTGTCGATTGTTTCCCTAGGAATCATTGTCGTAATTGGTAACCTTAGTGGCCTATATCTTTAGGGTCTTTACACAAGGTGACTGTGGAGGGGCAAGTCTTCATGGTACCTAGAATCGATGTTGGCAAAACTCACTCGAGCTCCTTGGAGGGTATACCCACAATTATGTGTGGGATATTTCACCAGAGTGTAAGTCCGTTAAGCAGATCATCAGTGTAACTTTTCAACCTGCTCTATCTCATCCCTTTCTTACTTTGATCTTGCGACGTTGGATTTCATCACCAACTAGTGCATTCATTGTGAGAATTTTTTGTTTGTTTGCTTGCTTCCTATATTTTTAGCGTGTGCTGTTTGTTTTCCCTAGATGACTCTAGATTGGATATTTGTTTTAATGGCATCAGTTCCTATCATGAACAATGAAGGAACCCCTTTTCCAGGGGAACCTTTTGTTTTTCCTTCTTACGGAAACATTGGTCCTCCTCACATCGCTACTTTGAGCCTTCCAGGTCTCACAATTGGATTATCGGTATGGTTGTTTTCCACTCAGGTAATCCCGAATGCAGTTAGTGCTTCATTTCTAAACACTTTCCCCCAAGAGAATCAACCTCATGTTGATCCTTCACCTTCTTCACCAGTAAGATCTTCTTCGCCTTCTTCACCTGCAAGGTCTTCTTCAGTTTCATCTTCTTCGCCAAGTGAAAGCTTTGAAGCTAGTAACCCAATGAATACGAATAAGAAGAAACAAAATATTAAGAAGAAGAAAAATAAGCAAGGATCCACACTTCCAACCACTGCCAAACATGTTGGAAAACAATCAGTTTTCGTTAATTGTGTTGGGAGTGTTGATGATGTCAAGATCACCCAAACAATCTGTAAGCTCAAGTACCCTTTCAGGATTTTTAAGGGTAGCCATATTCTTAAGGATTTCCCTGGTCTATCCAAGGTTATAGAAGCATGGTCTACACACCCTCACCAACCCATGTCGTCAACCTCTAAACAACATGTTGATGACCTCCCATCAACTAGTCAAGATATCGTTGGGAAAATGAAAAGTAGAGTCAAGTTCTCGTGTATGTTATGCAAAGGGAGTCATCTAACTCACCTTTTCCCTCGTATGAATGAAGCCTCAAAATTACTGGAAGACATTGCTTTTTCAAAACCTCAACTTCTAGTTTCTTATCGCAAGCTTACTCTCGACCCACATGTAGTTGATGGAGTTATCAATCCAGTCCATTCATCGACCAGTCTGTTTGATCATGTAGTCAATATGGTCACATCCTTAGTTTCACCAGTTGAAAAAGTGGTCGATCTGGTCCCATCCTTGGTCTATCCCACTCTCCCTTTAGAGAGTGAAACTCAAACGGTCGATCAATTTCCAATCATCAACCCCACTCTCCCCTTGGAGAATAAAACCAAAGTGGTTGATCTGATCTCTTTATTAGTCGATCCTACTCTCCCACTAGAGAGTAAACCTGTTACTACCCACATTTTTCTCATTGATACAGAATCTATTATGCTAGGGGGCATTCCTCCTTCTCCCGTGGAACCTCCTCCAAGTAATGAGGCCATCTGTTTTAATTGGGGTGCGCTAACTAGACCTCGTCTTCCCTCTCACATCCCTTTCAAGATTACAGTATAGGTTTGTGGTCGAGATGTTCCTTAGACACTGATAGATGAAGGTTCATCTGTTATTATTTTGTCCTCTCTTGCTTGGAAAGCTTTGGGTTATCCTCAACTTGTATCGGTTACCCAGACTCTGTTTTCTTTTAACAGAAGAACCAGTCATCCTTTAGGGATCCTTCCTCAGTTTCCCATAACTTTGGGAGGGAAAAATGTCTTTGTCGATGCTATGGTAGTCCAAGACCCCTTGGATTTCGATTTAATCCTTGGGCGAGATTATGTCTATTCCATGAAATATATTATGTCCACTATTTTTCGTGTGATATATTTCCCGCACGATGGAAGAATGGTGACTATTGAAAAACTTTCATTTGTTAGCCCTGACTTGACCATCAACTCAATTAACTCCCTAAACGGTTCTTATATGCAAACAATGTCGCCCCTGCCACAGGTCAATTATGCGGCATTATCTCCCATGCCTTCAGTTGCCGATGCAAATGATTCCCTCACTGTAATCTCACTCTCTTATGACTTGGATCCGGTAGTTGACATGGCGATGTCTTTAGTAGTGCTATTGGAGCTTGATCTCCTTACCTCTATTGCGACCCTCAACGTGTGTTCCTTCCAGAGTGTGTTTCTTCCATCGAGTGAAGATATCTTGGAGGCCATAACCAATTTTTGTCCCTTGACATGGTGTCCTTCCAAAGCATTATCCTCTTGGAAGCCATGATCAAGAACATAGTTGAGCATGGTTTTCTGATTTCAAGCTCATTAAAAAATGAAACTAGATTTGAGCATGATTTTCTGATTTCAATCTCGCTAAAAAATGAAACCAATTGTGATGATAGTTTTGTGTCTCTGTGGAAACCTCATTAAAAAATGAAACAGAGGTTATGAGGACAGTTTTTGCATCTCTGTGGAAACCTCGTTAAAAAATGAAACATAGTTTATGAGCATAGTTCTTCTCCTATGTCAATCTCATTAAAAAATGAAACAAAGGTTTGGGGATTGAACCCAGATTCGCAAGCATAGTTTTTGTTCCTATGTCAAGCTCGTTAAAAAATGAAATAGTTTTTCCCCTTCTTCGATTGATTCAAGTACTTTGTTATGTATAGTATTTGAAGCTTCTTTTCATCCTCCTATTCCCTTGGATGAACTGAAGCTTGGGGGGCAATGCTTTCAGCCTCTAGACTTCATGCTGAAGTCAGAGCTGCTAACTTCTTAAGTTGGGGGCTAAGTACCAACCATCCTTGGATATGCATTGGGAAGTCACAAGCATATTTTTTACTTTGGTTCAAGGTTGTGTAAAAATGAAACCACCTACATCAAGCATAGTTTCCTCTGGTTCGAGCTTGTGTAAAAATGAAACCAGGTCCAAGCATAGTTTTGGCTAGTTTTAAGCTTGTGTAAACATAAAATCTATCCCAAGCATAGTTCTTGTTTTGTTTTAATCTTGTGTAAAAGTGAAAACAATATCGAGCCTAGTATTTGTTCTTTCTCGTTCTCGTAAATACGTGAGAATGTGACCGAGTACACTTTTATCACTTTTTCAGACTCGTAAAGGTTATAGAAAAAAGGAACCCCCTAGAGTTCCCTTTAAGCTCTTTTCAGACTCTCTAAACATGAAAATATTGTTGAGCGATCTTTTAATTATCATGCTCGTTAAATTATTTGAAGAAAACATCTGTTGAGTGGTATGTTATCACTTTTTTCGATCTCATTAGACTACTTTACGAAAAAGGACATTTTGGAGTTTCCTTTAAGTATTTTTCAGACTCTCTAAATATGAAAAACCCCTGAGTTTTCTTTCTTTGGACTCGTAAAACAAGCATCGAAAGGACCATATGGGACCAAACCACTCCTTCCTAGGGTTCTTTAAACATACTTCAAGGGACTCATCCAAAAGATGAGCTTATAGTTCAAGCATATGTTATCCTCCTCAAGCTTGTGTAAAAATAAAAAGGTACTCGCCAGAAATGGTGGGAGGAAATTGGGAAAGAAATGTATCTAAACCTGTATTTTATGGAAGAGTCACTTTTGAACATGAAACCCTTTCACTCGTTTTGTGTCTAGGTTGGAAAATCCGCTTGTCTCTTGATCATACTCCTTTATAAGATTACAAATTGTTATGTGATCCATGTTGTTGAGTCAGTGTTTCCAAGATAGTTGTCATATCGTTAATATGTTCAAAGAGAAGTTCAACCCGGAAAGCCTTCTATTGTGTCAGCCATTTTTGCAGTCCTTAAGCCTTATATTGTGTCGGCCATCCTTGAGTCAGTTTTGAATCACTTATTACTCTGATCTACTTCAAATCTTGTTACTCATTTTGTGTCATTGATGGGGGATACATTAAGGCCCTCCCGTGATGAGTCTTTTCCTGTCAACTTCGAATCATTATCCAGGAATTAGACTTAGAAACTAATTGGTACCTTGGAACTTGCATGCCTCAATGGCAGGTTTTCTCGCTTTCGACAGTGGGTTTTCATTATTGACCCATGATCGGGAGATTCTGCCAAATGTTCGACTTCAGCTCACAAATTCACACCCATTGGATTGTACTAGTGTATCTTGGGAGTCATTGACATTAATGGTGATTTCCCTCACACTTGTTAACGGTATTCATTAATGAACAGTAATCAAGTGGTTTCTACCATGCTCGACTTCAACACATGTATTTGCATGGTTAGATTCATACTATAGAGTGATGGAGATGAAGACCCTAAATCTTTTATGATAGATTCAGGTTGTGTTGGAGTGTATTCATATTGTATTGTTGCATAGATACTCATTGTATGTCTCGTGGTTATGTTCAAGTTTGATCCTTTAACACATAGATCCATAGTGTATTTTTGGTGGCTATGTTGAGATTTGAGTCATACTGGCATGGATCCACAGTGTATGTTTGGTGGCCATGACCGGTCTTACTTGACATGGGTATTTACATGTCAGCATTTATGCTCTCATTCATTTGTATTCTGAGTATGGGAATGCCTACCTCAGTGATGATGTATTATTGTATTGTATTTCCTTGTTTGTTGGCAGGTTTTCGATCGACTGTTCCTTGTTCCCTACACACACTCGACAAAGTATTTCAGCTATCACTATGTTCTAACTTTATACTTTGGGGGGGTCTTTGTTACACATTATTTGTGTCACCCTTATGACTGTTAATTATGTAAACCTACCCTTTGTCTTTAGAAGGATCAGTGGCCTGAATTCCTGAAGAAAGAAGGGAGAAGAACTTTGCCTAAGAGAAGAAGTTGTATTTTCCTTTGAAAAAACCCTATTAAGGAAGATCGCAGCAGGTTGCACTATACGCAGGGTGTGGTTATGCCTGATTTCCACACCCTGTTCTAAATCTAGACTGCGACGTCTTCACAGTTTTCACTATAGCTAGGGTGTGGCGATTTCTGTATGTGGGAAAAATGGGCATCTTCTCGATGCTTCTAGAACGAGAAGCTTCTATGGTGAGGTGGCCTCTGAACAGTTTGGATCTTACACACTTTCATGATTTAGTGGGATCATCCTAACCTCCTCATGTTATCCTCTCCATATTATAAAAGGAGAGGAGCTCTCACGGAGAAAGTTAGCTTGGATTGGGATTAATCTTGGCTTGAGATTGAGCTTGGTAGCTTGGGTTTTGTAGCTTGGATTCTTTGGAGCTTGTATATTGGCTTTGAGCTTCTCTTTGTCAAGATATATTGTGAGTAGCTATCATATCTACAGTCTCAGAATCCATGGATTAGAAGTGCATTGGAATCAAGGAACCATTGGAAGGAACTTGACAACATCAAGGCATCTGGTTGTATCTTTGTTCCACATTCTTTAATAAAAATATACTTTTATTTCCTATATGAATGTTATTTGTTCATGTTGTATGATTCCTTGATCATGTGCATAGTTTCATATCAAATAGACTCTGTTATTCTTGTCTTTGTTGGCTTGTGTTTCTTTGCAAATATTTCTCCATAAGCCTCGTGACAGAGCTTGGATTGCATTGGTGAAGTCGGATCTTCGATATTTAAAAGGTATGTTCGAGATCCATTTCTCATTTGATAATTGAAATTTAAGGAAAGAGTAGTGTACTGTCTTGTTTTGTTCTAGTTTCGCAGTGAAGATAGGGGGATTGATTTGTGTCCACACTTAACAATTAGCCCGATAACACCTAGGCCTGTTTTGGCAACATTATAATGGGTATTGTAGTAATTGTTGAGTGAGAGGCATTGTTTTTCCTAGGCCTATTTTGGAAATCATTGTAAACTTGTCCAAGGGAGTTTTATAAACTCTTGGCAAGTATGGTATTGCTTTGAAAAAATTTCAATCCATATATTGTCACGTATATATTTTCATTGATGCAAGTGTCAGCATCAACATCCTCATTTTGAACCACAAAGGTGAGGGAGAAGAAGGGTGTAGCCTTTCAGAGACATGTGTTATGCAGATCAAGGAATCAGCTACATGTTTGCATTAATGCAAGTGTTGGCATAGACATCCTCATTTTGAAGAACAAAGGTGAAGGAGAATAATGATGTGGCCTATCAGATACATTTGTTATGCAGATCGAGTAGTGGAGAAGTGCATTCTGGAGTGTAAGACTCTTCCTATAAGTTGGTTGTAGAGATTCAATTCAAATTTATATCTATACTTTTGGAGGACCAAAAGTGACTTTTGTGGGGAGGTATGATCTACGAGGATCTCCACACAAGGATTCATTACTTTGCACACCATCGAGAAGATCATTAAAATGATGATTGATCATAGGTGACAAAGATTAAAAGGGAATGTTTAATGCTTCATATTGTAAAATGATTAATATTTTTTAGCATAAGGTGCTCATGTATTTTTCATTTAATTTGTAAAAAGGAAATTAAAATTAAGTGAGAGAATCCAACTCACAAATTAGTTTCCTAGTTTTAAGGGGAAATTAGTTTTTGTGAGAATCCTACCCCACAAATTAGTTTCCTAATTTTAAGAGGAAGTTGGGAGTCTCATGAGTTGGTTTGGGATTCTTCCGCGTTTTATCACAAGTGGTTTCATAATCTCAAGGGGAAGCGAATGTTGGTTGAGATGCTTTCTCATTTTTTTCCTTGAGTTGTTATTAGATCCTAAAATTGTGGATCTTGTCTCCTTTGATTATGGAGAGAATGAAACTATATAATTTCCTTACATAATAATTGTAAAGGGAGGTACCTTGAGGCCCCTTTAGGCCCCTTGGAGAGAGATATTTTCATTAGGAGGAATGTAGTCCTTCTGGTGTCTAAAGAAATGTCATTTATGTGAGAGCCTTAAGTTCTATGTGTAAGAGAAGGATGCTCTCGGTTTCAACCCTGTAAGGAGCATGTGCCACATTTTGTGAGAATATTCTAAATGAAGAATAATGAAGCGATTTGTATTCCAAGAGGATCTAGAGAGGTAGCCAACAAATTCTGGTAAACTCTATTAACACATGGGTGTCAAATTGTATGTGTGAGTTTTTGTTCGCATTCTTGCTTGATTGAGTATAGATTTAATTACACATATGCACCTCATTATGATAATGTTTCTCATGTTCATATGTCAATTCTTAATGATTATTTTCTCATGTTCACATGCAATTAAGAGTCAGTGAAAGGTCCTCATTCTAGTATTTTTGTAGAGAAATATCTCACAGAAAAATACCAGATCAAAAAGACTCTTTTAAAGTTTTGTGATTTGTGGGCCCTTCATCTATCTTTCCATGAATGTGATAAAAAATATTTGAAACTATGATGGATGTGAGATTCATGTTATATTTTCTATAGTTATTTTCTTTTCATCAGATTTTTGAAAATTTATTATTTTTATGAGTAAAGGTTCCTAGTCCATTTCTTAGGAATTCTTGATGCATGCATACTCTTTTAAGTATTTCTATTCATTTGAATGATAAATACTTGGAGTTTTCTTTTTAGAACTCTCCCATTTTAATATTGTTGTCCCAAGATATTCAAATATCAATCTTTAAATAATTCAAAGAGGAATACCACCTCTATAAAAATGAAGGGGGGTCTTTAATCCTCATGAGTTTTTTGTTTCAATATTAACTGATTCAAACATCAACAGGTACATCTCGAAGAACAGAAATAGGTATCCTTACCAATAGGGATAGATAATTCTTTACTGCTGAAATTATTGAAAACCCAAACCAAACCTACCGTAAACAATTACACAAAGAGTAGAATCTAGCTTAATCTATCCTACTCTTATCCTACACTACACTGGCTAAAAGTGAATTATGTGAAATCACAATGTCAATGTATCCATCCATATAATTCCAATCCTACAAACACATGTTCGCCAAATATTAGTCGCAAAAATTGGAGCAGTAATAGACAACAAATAGGAAAAAATAAATCATGTAAACCTGTATCCATCATACCAAGGATGTCATGATTATAATTCATGGAAATATACCTAAATAATATTCTTCCAACCATGCCTCAATTCTATCATAAAATCTACAATTATTATTATAAAATTGGTGGGAGGAGTTCATGGGAAAGTACCATACATTCAGAGAACCATATATGAAGTTTCCCTGATTTTGTGAGAGAAACTTATTGTTTATATAATCATTACTTCCAAAAGACAAGTCAAAATAATGATGGACTGACATAACCATTGGTCTAGACCGAAGTTCCTCATTGTCTTGGCAAGTGTCCCTGGGATCATACTTCAAATAACCAACAACTTGATATGAATTAGTGGGATTTAATAATATACAAGGACTATCCTCCACTATGGTATAAGGCATATCATTAATACTATGGTGGAAAACACTAATGCAAGAAATTGCAACTAATTATCTACTTGAACAAGAAGACTCTCTATTAGTAAAAAATGTAGTCGAATCAAAAGAAGGAAAAGTCTGATATACGTCTTCTCTAGCATTACGTTCATCCCATGTAAGCGTTTGATAAGGAAGAAAGTTGATAAATCCATGGGAAGAGGACTTATTCCCTCTATCATGTACATGTTTATTACTATCATTGAGTATCACATAATGGTTTGGCCCTGTGGAATTTATTTGAATAGGATCATGGGTGACAATCTACAAGATCAAACCATCAAAAAAATCAGGATACAAAGAACAATAAGTAGAAGAATTAAGAAAATGAAATGCCTCTCTAGTAAGGGAAATATTTTCAATGGTAGTTGTTGTAGGAAAATCTGCCTGCAGACAAGTAGATCGACCTCTAAGGCTTGACCTTAACCCTAGACAGAAAAGTGCTTATCATGGACACTGAATTTCTTTCGAATCTATCTAAGCCTAATGCATGAGAAGGAAGAGTAACAGAAGTACCTTTTAACCGACGTTTGTCCCTGCAC
>JASDQU010236554.1:4594-17104 GCA_032191745.1 Picea mariana
GAGGAATATTTTAAGGAAGGAAACTTAGTCCTACTCTATGACAGTAATTGTTTCCAATATTCTGGTAAATTTAGAATGCATTGGATAGGGCCCTATGAAGTAAAGAGTTTCACAGATGGGGAATATGTACAAATAAAAGATATAGTAGGAACAAAACTGAAAGGAATGATCAATGACCGTCAATTGAAACTATACAGGGAAAGTCAACCTCCTAATGCTTAGAAGTTACAGTGAAGTGAGAAATGCATGTATATAGTGTACTATAGTAGAGTAGAACAAAACAATGATAAAAATAAATAAAAAGGAGAAAAAAGATGGAAAAAGAAATACAAAAATACTGGGAAATATCATGCATAGAGATAGTGGACTAAGCACGACAAAAGGAAAAATTGTCTACGCTCAACATATGGTTGACAAAAAGAAAAACACCACACACTAAGAAAAAATCATCATAGAAATAAATAGCATACCAGAAAAGGGGCCAACAATCAGAAAAGTGAAAAAAAATCATTAGGAAAAAATGTGTGAATTGGGGCATTAATGGAATTAAATGAAGCATACTCGACAAGATTCAACACATTAATCACAACCAGAGAAGATTCTCTGAGAAGATTCAGGGAATTCAGGGCACACTCTATATAAAGGGGAAGAACAGGCCAAGCAAGGCTTATTGTGAAATTGCAAGTTCACGGAGCTAGAGAGCACACATACGAYAAGAAAACAAGTGAGTGTAGAGATCAAACCAGTTGAAGCTATTCTAAAAATCAAGCAGTACCCACAATGGCACCCCCAAAGGTCGACACACCAAGCCAAAACACATGGAAAACATGAAGCAGTCTTAGGTCACCATAAGAAASCACAGAGGAAGATCCAGAAATGGAATAGAGAGAGGGAATCATGGATTTCGATGTAATTCCCTCGCTATAGGTCAAACCAGTGAGAACTACACTTGTTGAGGAATAAGAACAAGCCCCAACGATAACTAAGATTGAAATTGACTCGCACTATAGTGTGCAAGGACACAAAATAATCGACGTAGGAAACCTAAAACAACCTGCGAGGGTCAAGGTATCCCACAGAAAGAATGGTGACTTCAAGGAGTGCACAGAGGATGTTGCGCCAAGACCACAACCTGAGACAGGGTCCATGCAACAACAGGAAGGATTGTTTGAATACATCACTGGGAAGCCAGAGTCAAGTGCAGAAGAGAGAGAATTAGAGGTTGGGACCTCTAGCACACCATTAAGAAGAAAGGGAAAACAACCCATCGCACTATCCCTATGCAAGAAGCCCGACGCCCTAATTGTATTTTTGCACATTCTAGAGAGAGTGCATGCCACACCAACGCTATTGGGTTGCATGGAAAAACTGAGATACGAAGACCATGATCTATTAGACACTGAAAAATTCTCTAAAATTTCACAGCATGTCTACATGGAAAGAATAGGCACAGGACCCTTTGGAGACCCCATGATGCAGCCAAAGTAATGGGCAGTAGGCTTAGCAAACACATGGATCCTGAAAATTGTGGATATTCCCCACTTTGGAAGGGGGAGAGAAGTGAATAACTACATCAAGTAGTTGTTGGAAGTCCTCCATGGAGGCTTCTTATGTATGGAAGAAACCATCTTCATCGACATAGAATTGATTGAGTTCATCATAGGTCTCCCATCAATGGGCAAAATTCCTGTGCAATACCTAGATGACAAAACTAAAGAAAAGGCCCTAGAAGAAGGGATGAAGAAAACATACAAGACAGAGAGAGGCTCACACATGATCATCATCAAAAGAATAAAAAACACAACCACCAAGATGGCCAAAAAACTCATGGCTTGCAAATTTTTAAGGAAATGTTGCAAGGAGGAAGTCCCTGCAGGGGTTTTCGTAGTTGCAAATCAGTGCATAAACGACACCATGTTCTGTTGGGACCCATACCTATTGAACCTATTCCTTGATGACTGCAAGGATGCACAGGACTCAGGAACATAGTTCCATTATTCATGGCTTATAATTCTCAAATCACTAATCGGGTGGAGGGAGCCTCACTAATCCTACTTTTGCAATAGAGTAGGTCGTTGTCATGCAATGCGGTATACATTAATGGGGATCATGTCAGATCCCAAGAGAAGTGGAAACATAGGTACCTTTACGCATTACTTCACTGACATCCAGGAGAGCATAGCCAACACTTGGAGGGTAACTCCAGAAGTAGTCTCACAATATCAATGAGCATCCAACTTTAGGGCTACGTGTCACAACATGTGGATCCAATTGTGTAGGGATCCAATGAAAGAATGGTTGCAGCCACGATACTGCATCAATGTAGAGGATGTGGAAATGGAAATACRTGACTATCAAGATGACCAAATGATACCAGTCATTACCAAGGAAATGCCAAAAGGTAAGGAGGTATAAGGAGGGTCATCCAAGACACTTGCAGGAGACAACRTTGCACCCAAAAAGTTGACACAGCATGGGAAGACCAATTAKAAGCCAATGCAGTAGAAGGGCAGTTCTCCAAAGAAGGATGCATAGGCAGGAAATAAGGACACTTCCTCAATATAAAAAGAAAAAGGAAGGGGGGACACATTGAGACATGAAACCCCTTAGACAGCTACTCCACAAGAAACATGGCCACCCAAATGACCAATTATACATACTGGGGGGCCATGGAAGAAGGCCAAGGCTCATAAGAAGCTACTTGAGTACAAAATTACCAAGGATGATGCCGACCTCATTGTAGAGAGAGTACAAGATCGTACATCTGAGGAATTTGAGAGGCCCAACACCAACGAGGGATAATATAGAATGAGTTGGCCAACATCAGGTAGGTCCTTGAACAAAAAAAAGAAACACAAAGGCCTGAAAGGGGATCACAACCCTTCCCCTCAATGACATAAATAGAGGAAATTACCATGATGAGCAAAGAACACACCATCCATACTATAGCGCAGTCGAGTCCAAGCTTCCAAGTAACACCATAGATGTTGCAGATGGATGAGACTGTAGCCTAGACACCACTTAAGGATCTGGCATAGGTACAAATGGTACTAGAAAATATACCAACCAAGGAACTGTACAAAATTTAAGTCAGTTTCACATAGGAAGTGCACTCACGTGCAAGGACAGATGCGGTGGAACTATAGAAAACTAAGAATGGCAAGGTTGCCCTAGAACTGGTAGTCGAGTAGGTAAAGATCAAGACAAAAGAAGAAAAAGAACGCGTAGATAGATTGGAACAGGGATTGACAGGGGTTTATAATTGCATCCTAGACAACGAAAAAGCACCAGGGAAGAGTTTGTTGAGCACTCAACACACTCTAAAAAACCTTTATCAATCTTTTAATTTTTGGGTACCACTTGATCTTCTGCACTGTTTGATTCGATTTGATTTTTGAAATTTTTTGTTGTCTTTGCTTATTTTTCATGATTCTCATCACCTATTTAGGTTTTCTAGAACTTATGAAACTTCATGACTAAAAATACTTTAAACACCTGAATAAATAATCGGTAGCCTAAACACTTCACCCGACGCACCCAGATTCAACATCGAAAGGAATTCAAAGAAGAAAAGGAAACAAATTGGAAAACTGTGGTCCTCGAGCATCGATCTCTATCGACATCGACAAAAGGAAGTTTTGTTTGCATCAATTCTTACATAAGGATATCACCGATAGCCGATTCCCCTTCAACATCGGTAAAAGATGAGGGGGACAAACATTAACGAAGAGAGGAAAGATATTTTTGATGGTCGATGCCCCAATGCGCTTCATCGGTACTGGGGAAAACCTAGAAGGATCATCGCCAACATTTTGACCATGATAAAAGTTTTCGCCCATGCATTTTTGGCATCAAGAATTTTTCAAGGGAGCTAATACGAAATCACTTAGGTTTTTCACTGATCACCGGTACCAAACACTTTTCAACATCGGCAAGCTAAGGTTTGTTTTAAGATGAATAACTTAAGGAAAGTCTTGACTCCAATAAATACAAGAGAATTAAGTTACTGGTCTTCAATGCCACATGTATTTACCAGGTAAGAGGGTCGTATGGTCTAGTTCTATCCCAAGTTATCCTTGGCCCCCTAACTCTGAGTCACACCTTCGAGTAAGCGTTGTTGTGTTAGCAATGTACGGTAAAATTGATCGGCGTCAAAACTTTTTGTAGGAGTTTATCAACTAAAATTTTCATAGCACACCCCCGATCTCTGACCCACCCATTGAGAGAGTGACACAATGAGACGTTTTAGCATTAGATACAATCATATTTTGATCATTTAAGGAGCTAATTAATACCCAATCCTGCATTAGTTGCTACCTTGTGTGCTAATAAAAAACAACGTTTAAAATCACTAATAGAGCACATCACCACCTGTGCCTTCACCATCAACCCATGATGAATTTAAGTTCTAGAGATTCAGCGAAAGATTTATTACATTTTCAGTCATAACCAAAATTTAATGGATGATGTGACATGGTAAGATATTCCCTGTTTAAATCCTATTGAGCCGTTGTAAACGAAATCATTCTACACATAAGATAATTTTGGAGCATCCAAAGGAGAAAGACGAGCGACTCGAAGGCTGTGTCAACTCCGTGATTATCAAAATAACCAATTTTTAACAAACTTCATAGGTGTGTATTCGAGTCTATAAATTTTACATGGCTATAATTTATATGTTTTTATACGGTTTTTGTTTTTACACAGTCTCTGAAATTTTATATTAAGTTGTAGGAACAATGCCGCCAAGGAATCCAACCACTAGACATTCACCGAGGGCATTGAATATGAAAGAACCATAGGTAAGAGAAGGCTCTTCTCCATGGATCATAAAAAAATTGGAATACGCCTCGAGGCCAGAACCTCTCATTAAGACAGTAACGAAGAAGGCTTTCATCCAGCCTCCAACCTTTGGCAATATAGAGGAAAGCACAGGGTCCAAGATGGCACTCCCACATTGGGTGGATCTCTTTAATAGGATTAGCCGAGAAGATGACCCAAAATATGTCCCACACAATGATCTAGACATAAGGGTGCTCGATGAACAAGTGTTCTCGAACATCCGATGGTCATATCTACATATGGTAGCAAGCAGAACCCCCATTTTTACCTGCATAGAGGTTCTCAAATGGCTCATAGACCACAAAGACAAACACAAGTGTCTAATAAATGATGACAATGGCGGGTGTGTCAGATGTTTCCTCCCAGTGGAAGTTCAAAAGTATTACAAAATTAGGGACCCAGAGGAGTGACTAAACATAGAATTCATCATGAATTTCTATGAACACCATGACACCAACTGATTGATGGCCTCATGGTGGAGGGAGGACAAGAAGTTTACCAACTGGAGTGTTGGCTGGTATAGTACATCTAACTTAAGGGATCCTTACATCTATTTGATGGCTCTCATCTTCTGATTGTACAGAGAGAAATATTGCTCCAAGTTTTCAGAGGCATGTATGCCTTTGGCATACACAGTTGCGATCGTCAGGTGCATCTTCAATTGGGAAACAATAATCTCCAAGAAACTTAGCATCTGTTTGTAGCAGGCCTAGGCGCTAAAGAAAGGGGAAGCATCAACATTTTACATGGCTTCATACTTTCTTGATGTCATGTGCACCAGAAACGTCTTCATCGGCATGAATCTAAGATGGCATGTTGGAGAGCTCTTATTCCACATCTACTTAAGCATGCTATGGGAAAACAAGTATAAGAAATCCTAATCCCTCATTTGCGATGAATCTATCGCCCGAATTATTTTATTATTTTTAAGAAGGAATGCCAAAGGCTATCGACGACAACCAAAAAGATGATATCCAAGGTAGGCCATTAGTATTTGGATGAGTGTGCCACCTACATCAGGGTGTTCAGAGCCACTAGAGCACCACATATCCTACCATCTCATGTCTCAGACCGACTTGTCATAGGATAAATATGATATCAAACCATCTTTCAAGGCTATGACGCCACCCTGTTCAAGGATAAGAAACGAGCTTTCATACCCTGAGGTTTCCATGTAGGTTTCTACTTGTTAAAGGATATCGTTGAATCCAAATAAGAAAGGCTGAGCCAACTCGAGTTCAGATTCCTAATGGGACGATTCCACAAGCATGATCTGAAGGTCCTAGTCTTGAAACATTCTTCACAAGTGTTTTCCTGTTGTCGTATTCCCATGACAAATTCAAAGATAAAGTCTTCATAGAAAATGCCCAGGACTGGGATGCAGTGGTACAAAGGATGTCTAGCCCAAAAATGAATAGATTCAGGGCCATGAGCCTAGATGAATAGGAAACAAAAATATAACAGTCGACTCAAGAGGCTCTCAGAGCCATGGAAGAAATCAGATTGATAAAGGCCACAGAGATGCAGAGAAGGGTACATACTATGACACCAAAGGCATAGGAAAGGGTATTTCTCCTGATGGAACAGGAAAAGAGAGTAATCAATTAGCTACAGAATGACCCATACCTTGTAGAAATGAAAAGGGTCCCTGCCGACAACCCAGTTGAAATTCAGGTAGGTCCAAGTGGCCTAGAGCTAATACAAATTGAAGAAATCACCAGGTTAGATAACCCTAAAGTTACAATGCCATAGGCTGAATCACTAGGGGATGTTTCAACTCAACCAAATATCACAAGGAAATTAGGGAGAGCAAGTGCACCAAACACCCTCCAAAACTTAATAACAATTTATGATGAGGAGGATAGTTCGAAGGTGTCCTTGGTGAATCCAGTGCAAATCACAAAATAAAAAGATCCCGAGAAGGCATCTTCCCAAGATCTTGATGCTCAAATTCGAGGCCTTCCATAGAATTATCAGGAGGTCAAAAGTGTCTTAGACATTGAGCTAACTGATGTACTAAGGACCCAAGTGGATAGCCCGAAGGAAGAGCTAGGATCGGGCATACAAAAAGAAGAAGTTCCATAGAGGGAAATTGACAACTCAACAACCGATTATCAAGCAAGTACCGAGCCTGCTCATGATTCTTCAATTTCAGCCGGTACTTTACCTGTCGATGAGAAACAACTAGAATTCAGACCTTCATAGCACACGTAAGAGGTTCAAGAACCCAGTCTTGAACATATATACATTGTCGGGAGCTTGGGAAATATGCGTACCCGGGGAGATCAGCAAATCCCTGAACTCGTGGATGAAATTGTTGATACAGAAGCCATATCCTATGACCAGTAGAGGAAATACACCATGAAGAGAACAACCAAGAAGAGGAGGCTTACTCTGGATCAATCCATCCTCATCCCCACAAAAGAAAAAATTATTAGCATGGAGCATGACAAGATGTCCGAGCAAGAGGAAGAACATCTATTCCCTGAAGTACCTTCCACTCTTCCTCATGAGGAGTTGAACCAATTCATGAGAATTAAATAGGCTTATTCCCGATAGATCAGAGCATTGCCCTTAGATCCATTACTTCTTCATAGAAAACAAGTAAGCAAACCAATGGTCGATACCCCTGACCATGTTTTTGTGCACACAGTATAATACCTGATATATTTCTCCCTCACTAAAATCATACATCCTCTTAATCTAATCCCCGAAACACCAGCCAAAAAATGCTCTGAGTTCGATGATTTTTCGGATGAAGAAGGGTTTAACTCAGAATGCTCGATTTCGGGATCGAGCAACATGGAAGATAAAAATGATCATAATGAAGAAAGGGGAAACCCACCTCAGAATAATCAACCTTGGTTGGCCATAGATGCTCTGGCCATCCCTGGACGAGTACATAACCTTCCCCTACATCTAGAAAATTTACTCCCTAAATTTGACCCTGAAACCTCAGGGTATCCTGAAGACCATATCAAAAACTTCATACTAGCTATCATACAAATCAATGTCCAACATGAAGACGTAGTATGCAGGGTTTTCCTCTATACTTTTCTAAATTTGGCCTCCACGTGGTATTTTAACTTACCTATAGGATCCATAACCAGTTGGACGAAGTTTGAAAATGATTTTCTAGATAAATTTGTAGAAGAAAGCACTACTGGAGCCTTGATGGATGAGTTGTTCGCTGCTACCATGAGTTCAAAGGAGAAGGTTAAAGACTTTAATCAACAATTCACCACTATCCTAAACAAATTTCAACCCGAAGCTAAACCTGGTCAAGAGTTTCAAATCGAAGTATATGCTAATTCTCTCCCAGCTTCTATTTCCATGTTTGTGAAGAGTGCTACCAAAATGACCTTATTTGAAAATTTTGAAGAAGCCAAAACAATAGAATTCCAAATGAAGGGATGTAAAAAAGGCCAGGTCTCATTAGTTAAGAAGGAAGTTTAGCCTCCTCCCAGGAGAGGACTCCTATTGACTAGACCCCCAGGGAAAAAAAAAAGAACAAGGTCCCAAAAAATGGAGTGGAGACATATAATACCTACAACACATGGTTAAGAAATTGTCAAACAAAATCATAGACATGAAAAGAAGTGCAGGGGAAGGAAACCAAATCCATAGGCCTTATAAGCCTTCTTTTAAAATAAATCCACCACTCAAAGCAATTGAATCCCCCCCAGCCAACTTAAACATCGATCTAGGAAATGTAGCATTTGACACTTTCTATACCTATCACCCATAAAAACACTCTGAAAGAGACTGTCCACAATGGGTGAATTCCATGAATTTGATGGCTAACTGGTTTCTAGATGAGGTTTACCTAACTGAACAATCAAGTGGCTCAATTATGAATATTTCTTATCAGGAAGAAGCTGATCCACCAGAAGAAATAACCATGTTGATATGGGACCCTAGCCTACCAATTCCTTCCGATGACCTATTTGAGGTTCAAGAACCACCCGTAGAAGTCTTGGATGTGCAAACACAAAGTAGGGGTCAACCTGTCTCAAAATACCTTACTACGACCCCAATTTTGGGAGGAAAAATAGCTCTCGATCACCTGAAATCACCTTTTTTGCCCCGAAGAAATCCGATAAACATCCATACATGAGAATCACCCAAGATAGACTACAACATAGTAGAATATTTGAAAACATTGAAGGAAAATATATCAGTCATGGACATGTGTAAAATCCCTCAGAAAAAAAAAACTTTCTATTAAAAGCATTGAAATTAGTAGAAAATCCTACAATAGGCACTGACCAAGGAGAAAATCCAACTCCCACAGATCTAAGAAATAAACCAACTATGAATGGTTTCTCTGAATATAAGAAGGGAAAACCTTTTGTCTCACATTTCCTTTTGACATTTGAAGTCTTCAATAGAAACCTCCATAACTATTTGGTTGACTCAGGAACATCCTCTAATGTTACGCCATTGTCTATAGGTAAGAAATTAAATGTATTCCCTCTCAAAAGTGATATACATGTGATACAACTAGACATAACCTAGGTGAAGGTTATGGGGGAACTCAAAGATGTAATGATCAGGATAGATACTCACTCGAAATTTGTTCAAGTAATTGACATCATTTTGGTAGATATCCGAAAATCTTATGGATTGCTACTGAGTCAAGATTGGTCAGAGAAGCTAAATGGATACTTTAGTACAAACTGGGCTCACCTCTTGCTACTACTAAAGGGACACACGAATATGATCATAATCGATAGGGAAATATATCTAAAACATATTTTCACCGACCTGGAAACCCTTAACAAGCCCTCGTCGACAGACTCTCCCATGATAGGCAATTATTCCTGTGATTCCTATTTCAGGAATTTCTCCCCCCTCTCATCTAATGTCCCTCTTACTGAAAACTACAAAATATGTTTTCAAGAAAATTTGCCAATGATGGTGGAGGAAACCTTCTTCTCTCAGGAACAAGTGTTAGAAACCACAGAACATATAGGAGAAAAGGAAAAAAGTGATATGAAAGAGGAAGCTGATAGGTTTTTCCCACAAGTTTGGACCTTATACTTTGATGGATCTAAATCACAATAAGGGTCAGGGATAGGGTCCATCCTCATTGATCCAAAAGTTAAACAAAATTTCTTGTTCTGTAGACTAGAATTTGAATGTAGAAACAACACCACTGAGTATGAAGCTCTAGTACAAGGGCTAAAGAAATCCATGGATTTAAACATTAAAGAATTCAAGGTTTTCAGAGATTATGAAATCATCGTTAGACAAGTAAGGAACACTATACATTGCAAATCTCCCCACCTGAGAAATTACCAATAGGAAGTGCATAGACTAATAGAACATTTTGAAGCCTTCAACATTACAACGATCCCCAGAGAAAAGAACATTGTCGTTGATTCTTTGGCCACTGCTGCCTCAAGGTTATATTCTCTAGAAGACTATGAATCCTTCCTATTCACTATGCAACTTCTCTACAAACCATCGGTGTCCAATAATATTTCTAATTGGAAGGTCTTTGAAGGGGGTGAACAAATCATAAACGTTTTGACCAATCAGGATAATTTTAAATACTTGGCTATTGACGATGAAGTATTCTAGGAGAAATTAGCAAAAAACAATTCTCATATAGATCAACTAACTGAAAAACCAAGGTCTCGCACGATACCGAAAGGAGTGGCCAATTTAGAAAAAAAAATTAAGCTAAGGGGAGGATTTAAAGGGTCAAAGAACAGAAAGACGGGGAGTTCTTGTCCCATGCATGAAACTATAAATCTAGGAACCCAGAAAACCCCTAAGAATATAAATATTGGCAAGACAATATCTAAAGAGGAAATGACGGCCTATCTCAAACTTTTCAGACAATATCAAGATTTTTTGCATGGTCCTACTGAGATCTAAAAACTTATGATACTTGTATCATTCAACACACTATCACATTAAAGCCTAAAGTGAAACCTTTCCAATAGAAGCTCCAGAAGTACCACCCTTCCATGGAGCCTCTCATGTGTCAAGAGTTAAAGAAACTACTAGATTCCAAGATTATCTTCCAAGTTAGACACTCCACATGGGTAGAAAATTTGGTTCCTGTGAGGAAAACATCGGGGGAGATTTGCCTATGCATAGATTTCAGAAACCTCAATAGAGCTTCAGAAAAGGACAACTGTCGAGTCCCACCAATGGAGCAACTGTTGTAGACTATGTCTAGCTCTGATATTTTCTCCATGCAGGATGGTTTTTCAGGTTACAATGAAGTTCTAGTTTCAGAAGAAGACCGTTTGAAGACTACCTTCTGAACCAAGTGGGGAGCCTTTTCTTATAAGCACATGCCCTTTGGGATGATCAATGCAGGGGAAACCTTCCAGAGGGCCATGGACATAGAATTTTGAGGACTAATCAATAAGTGTGTAGTAATCTATTTGGATGACATGACCGTGTATTCAAAGAATAGAGAATATCACATCCAAAACTTAACCCAGATTTTTGAAAGGTGTAGGAAATATGATATATCTTTAAACCCTAAGAAAACTATTTTTGGTGTCGAAGAAGGTAAATTGTTAGGTCATGTTATATCTCAAGAAGGAATTCGCATAGACCCAGAATGGATTAGGGCTATAGCTCATCTCCCATTACCCCACAACAAAAAGGCTACGCGATATTTCTTCGGGAAAATCAATTTTGTAAGAAAATTCACCCTCGATTTTTCTGAGACTATCAAACCCTTACAAAATATGATCCACAAAGATGCTAAATTTAAGTGTGATTATGAACAAAAAAATTCCTTCAACAATATTAAGGCTGCAATATCTCAAGCCCCAGTATTGCGAAGCCCTGATTTTAGCAAAGATTTATTCCTCTATACTTTCGCCTTCTACCAATCATTAGTTGCATTATTGACTCAGAAGGATGATGACAACAACAAGGCCCAAATATCATTCATGACCACTAATATCCAAGGGGCTAAACTAAATTACCATTCTATAGACAAGCATGATTATGTAGTATACAAGGTAGTGAAACACTTCAGATCTTACATCCTGAAGAACCATACCAAAGTCATTATGCCTCACCCCGCAGTCCGATCGATATTYACTCAATAGGATATGGGGGAAATAAAAGGAAACTGGATGGAAGTAGTCCAAGAATTTCATCTATATATAAAACCTAGTAAACTAGTTAAGGGACAAGSTTTATGCAAACTAGCAGTTGAAGCCCAAGACCAACTCAATGAAGACYYTGAATGGGAGAATGAATTAGCACTGTGGTGTGGTGAAGTGTCATACGTCTCCCTAGGGAAAGAGTCTTGGTATCAGAAACTGACTTATCTCCTACATCATGGAACTTGCCCAAAAAACCTAAATCCTAGGAAAAGAAGAGCCCTCAGGTTAAAATCATCACAATATCGCCTCATAAATTCAGTGCTCTTCCATGTTAATTATGATTGGGTACTTTTAATATGTCTTGAATGTGAAGATGAAGACAAAGTCCTAAAGGAGCTCCACGATGGTCCTGTAGGCGGACATTTCATAGGAAACACCACTGCTCATAAAATAGTGATAGCTGGCTATTGTTAGGACCACGCTATGCACCTTTTTTCCTATACCTTTTGTCATTATTATACTCTTCATCACTAGTATTTAGACTCACATTATCACCTCACCTGATCATTCCAAGGTATACAAC